>JAXIUT010022609.1:0-17520 GCA_035586675.1 Eurytoma californica | reverse complement strand
TGTAAGTATTATTAATTATTGTTTGTCTGTAGGATTAAAAAATCATGCTTCAGAAATTTTAATATCCATTTTATTTTGTTTCAGTTTACGTTAATAAAAAATGCGATCGCAAGTTGAAGCCGCAAGAATTTACGGACGTCGTCAACTTATTATGCGGCACCCTGCGAAATCCAAAAAAATAAGGGAAAAGTTACACCTTCAATCGCAGCAGTTTATTGTTATCCTTTAATGTATTACTTTGTAAAGTAAGAAGATGGATTTGACTTTGGATTAATAAAATTTCACAAAAATAAAAACTGAAAATGTAGTGGTCATAAAATGGTTAATATTGTTTATTTTAACCAGTTAGATAAGGACGCGCTTCGCGCATGTTTCTGTGCATAACCCGTAATCTTTTTTATATTTGTATTAACAATAACGAAAACAAATTGTAAATCATGTTCATTAAGATCGTTTGAAATTTGAATAATGAAAAATCGATCATTTGCTTATTATCAGAGTACGAAAATTACAAAAAAAAAATAAAATTACAATAAAGTCAAAACATGGCCAATATTTGGGCAATATATAGGGTTAACATTAAAGTTCAAATAAATAAAATTAACATCAATATTTGGGCAATATTTGGGCAATATTTGGACCTTACTAAAGAATTACTATTAATAACAAATTTTGGCCACATTTGGGATAGTACCCTGTAGCCACGTATTGGCAAAGTTAGGAAAAAGCTTAAATTCAAAGTATTTCCCAAACCAATCCCAAGTTTTATGCAAATTTACCCCATATGTACGCAATACCATTGGGCAATGTATGGCCGCGCCATTGCCCATAGGAATTATTTTTGCGCGGGCGTCTCGGCAGCGTATTAAAAAGTAACGCGCCCGACGCGAATCCGGTGTCGCGCGGCTCCGGGAGGCTCGACGTCTCCCCCTCCTCCTCCCCGGAAGATGGATGTTCCCGGTAAAAGAAGAAAGGACAGGAGAATATATACAGCCGCAGACGAGGTGTATTAGGACGTCGCAGGATTCGCCGAGGTTGACGGCGTGGATCGCTCTCGCGAAGCCACGAATTGATGGTGCCTAGTCTATGTATCTGTCAATCCGATTACAGAATGCCAATCGGACCGAGCCGCGGATTAGGCGCGGATTAAGCTCGGCACTCTTTTTTCGAAGGTGCTGATTGAAGCTGTATTCCAAATTCAATTTTTCGGCCGATGAAGCGCTCTTTTGTCGGACCGGTTTTTGTGCTTCCGATATTGTCAACGGATTTCTTTTTTTCTTTCGTCGTGACACTTTTTTAAGGTTCGGAGCTTTTCTACGGAATTTTGGACAAATTGCGCGATTTGCTGCGGATCTTTATTCAACTCGAAACTGTATTTCTTTTATTTTAAGTTCATTCAATAATAACTTTTTAATGAACTGTTCTTACGAAATAAATAATAATTTTTAGTTTAAATAACTAACAAACCGTAATCCACTCGATGTAAACGTTAAATAAAAAAACTGTTGGTCTATTTCTATTTACATTTTCTACTATATCTAATACTCCTTCGAAAACATTTACTACGAAAACTTCACTGCTCTATAAATTCTAATTGTGAAAAGAATTTCTTGTAAACGAAAATTATTTCCAAAACATCGTAAAAGTATATAGAAATAATTTAAACTTCTAAACATGTATGTAATGCACCGAAGCTCCACCGAAGTTAAAGTTTTTATGTACAAAGGTAATATTTTTATCAAAATGTTCTGTAACATAATTTTAACTTTTCTTAAAAACTGTCAGACCTATTTATTAAAAAGTTCCAGCAAGTTTTCAGTGCGATTGTAAGCCTAACCTTGAATGTTGTTGTTCTTTTTTTTAAATTTTAGTTAAAAACTTTGTAATAGTAACTGGTAATCGCGAGCGTCAAATTCACGGCTCTGGAGAAGACAATCAAAAAGCGTAAGCCGCGCGCGCGATAACGGCTGAGATCGGCGATCGAGGCTCCGCTTTATTGACTTTGAGAATCGGCTCCTCCGCGGCCGCCGGCTGCATGCACTTCAGAGAGCCGCCGGCCGCCGACAGGACCGATAAAGAAAGCCCGGCGCGTTTGTGCTTTGTCTCGGCGCGCTCTTTAGCACGCGAGAATTCAATCGGGTTGGCCGTCGAAGCGATCGCGCGAAAACTCGAAATCGCTTCCGGAACTTTTGGGAACAATGGACGGGAAAGGAGCTCGGCCCCGGATAAATGGGAAAAATAAAGGACTCGACGGTAGAGAAAGGGAGAAATGGAAGGAGGGAGAGGGGAAGAGTACCTGAGGAGAGAGGCGCCGAGTGATTACATAAATCACCTCTCTGGAGGATCCCCGGGGGAGGACGGGCGCCAAATGGGATTTCCCGGGTCGAGGCGAAAATTCGACGCGGAAGGCGCGACACCTTCTCTTTCCTTCGCTTCCTCAATTAACTCGACGGCGCGGCGAGTATCGGCAATCAGCGCCTCGAGCTGGCGCGAGAACGAAAAAGGTCAAGTGTCGCGCGAGACTCGAAATTGTCCATAGTTTTCGTATTGATTTACTCCGCGGGAGCAACGACTAAGTATCCATTCTAAGCGCTCCTTGCACACGCTTCTACTGGTTAAGAGGAGAGGCTTTTGTGAGGGTGCGCTCTTCCGTGGTTTATGGTCGAACTTCATTTGCGGTTTCGTGGATTCCGAGAGGACGAGAGTAGTAGGCGGCTCTTATTGTTTCTTATAGTTTTTTTTGGAACAGTTGGTTGATTTTTGAAAGATTATACGAATACTAATGTTGCTCTTGATGTTATCGTTTATTTGAAAGTGCTTTTTATAGTTTTTTCTAATTACATTCTTAACTAAACTCATGAAGCTTTCATCATTTATGACAAAAGATTAAATTAATTAATAAATTCTATTTAATTAATTTTAAATTCGTCAAAAAAAATGAGCAAAATGATGATTTCTGAAAATCAACAAAGATGATTTAACCAATCATATTATCAACACCCATAATTCACTGTATTTGTATTCCATTCTCAAGTAAATGAATTATTCGTTGATCAAAGATACAGAGAGACCCTAATCCAAATAGTACTAACTTTCTCCCCTCTAATCAAACATTTCGTTCTGAAATATTAAACATGGCCCACGATCTTAAATACACACGATAAATATCCCGTACTCCAGCATTTTCACGTATCTACATCATCTGTAGAAATAAAATCTAATTAAAAATTCATCACCACCCACTGAAATATTTCTCCTAATTAAATGTCCAACCCACTTAAAAAACGAAACTCCTCGCGAATGAAACAAACGCCTTTGTAAATTCAAACAATAAATTCAACGTGTCACTCTCCAAAACTACAACCACCGAGAATCCATTAATCAGGACAAGTGTACTTTTCACCCCCTCTAGTACCCTCGCGTCATTAGATTTATCAACGCTTCCTCGTAATTCCAGCTCGCGCTTCAATTGCCCGCGTGCAATCCGCGGGAGTGCACGCAGGGATCGGCGCGTGCCAGTGCAGCCGTCCCTTTTTTCTTCGCGGCGAAACGCGTTAGCCGCTCCGGCGGCGGCTGGCGGAATCTCGCGAAGTTGCCGAACTCGCCGGGGCGGACAATTAATGCCTTAATTGAAAACAAACGGCGCGCCCGACTAATTAGCCGACGACGTCTGGACGAAAATCCGGCGCGAGACCACCGCCAGCCCGCGCGCGAGCAGCCTCGCAGTTGCGCGCTCGAACTTTCCGCGGTTTACGGGGAACGCATGCGGGCGATGCCGTGGAGAGATTGAGTTTTGCTGGAAAATATTCGAGATTTTCCATCGGATTTTCAGTACGGATTTTAGTTTCATGATTGAAGCGTTGTACATTCCCTCACATAACGTAGAAAAGTGAAAAATCCAAAAAATCATACCTTGTTCAGTAAATACCGAGCCTGTTTAATCTAGAATGATTTTTCATTTTTTCACGTAATTTCGAGAGTTATTAAAAAGTGTTTCAAAAAAAATATTTATCAATAACCAAAATGAATTTTCGCATCACTGCTTTACCCCTGAAAAAGGACACTTCAATACAAAATTAGCTGGAAATATTAGGGCTTCACTAGGCTCAGACCAAGACCAATTTATTTAAATGGAGTCTTGGTCTTGCCTACAAGACCAAGATTCCATTTAAATACATTGGTCTTGATCTTGGTCTCGTGAAGCTCTAGAAAATATTAAACAGTAAATCCAAGTACCTTCAAACGAAAGTAGTAATAACCTGAAAATGAAACTAATCACCAATACGAAAGCACGAAAATCTTTCTTTTATTAATAAAAAAAGCATCTACGCGCACACCTGCCCATTAAACCAAGAAGAAACTCGTCGCCGTTGTCAGCGCAGCATCGCCAAGGTCAAGCGCGTTCTCAAGAGCTGGAAAAGGCTCGTTCGGCCTTGTGCCCGTGTCCCCCGGCGTGCGTGTCCGCGAGCAACTCGAACAAATAGGGCGACGCACAACAGGCGCACGCGCGAGGTCGACCGCGACCGCGGCACGTTCGCCCCATTTATCAGGGGGCGAAGTCGCTGTCAATCTCACGAGCGGCTAATTAGGTTTGAACCTTCGAGCGGCGATCCGCGCGACGGGAATTCGCGAGTGGCAGCGCGATGGATTTTTCCGCGGCCGAGTGAGCTGTTTCGCCTCGTTTGCATACAAAACGGCTGTCGAGGGCAAGATTGTCGCGTCAGTGCAAGATGGCTATTACCAAGCTCGCGTTTCGTCTTTCCAAAGGACGCCTGGATATTAACAATTAATTTCGTTCTTTTTCGACGCAAGAAATTCTGTTTTGTATTGTTTTAAGTAATGCGTTGGCCGGGTGGCGGAGTATGTAAAGATACTCGGAGAGACGGTGTTAAACCAAAAGGTAGAAACACATTCGGTGGAAACTTTATAATGTGGCCATTCGAAATTCGGATCGAGTTAGTTAACTAAGCTCTGCCATTTCGTGAAAACCTGATGGCTAAACTAATTTTGATGAACTCTTACTACGTTAATTTTATTCTACAAAATAAAATAATCTAGTTTTTTATGACGTGCGCTAATTTATCAGCCCGTTTATTATATCGTATATTTAAAAAGATTTAAGTTGATTGTAAGTTAAAAAATTATTTGTTAATAAGTCACTTTTATTAAGAGAAATAAAATTGTTTTTGCGACTGACATTGTCTGACATAACTCGGATTTTACTACTTAACTAACTCTGAGACTTTTTTAACATTTGTAAGTAACTTCTGCCGAAACGAAAAGAAAACATAGAAGTCCAATAATAGTAAATTTACTCAGTTCTATAATAAAAGTAGTAATAGTATAACTTGTGAACATACATTGGGAAGAAAGAAAAAGAACTTTTATTTCTTTATTGTTTTTGCTTATTTTGGCAGCAACCTGCAGAAAGAAGAATCTCTATACGAGAAGCTCGCGCCTGATTTAGTTCTTATTAAAAAATGTAAATGAAAAAAAATGTTAGTCTACCTTTCCACTTATTACAAAAGCAGCAACGAAAAACGCAGAAAAGGGAAATCTATGCCTGCAATGTCGGACGGAAGCGCTCTCCACCGACAGTCGCTGCAAGCCCGACGGACAACAAAGCGGGCAGCCGGTGCACGGTCTCGCGGAGTTGTACGATATATACGTATATAAGACCACAAGTCATCCCGGGGATATTTAACGGCGGTGATGCAGCTGCGCGTGCCGGGAATATTCCGGCCCTCGGGGGGGGGGGGGGGGGGGGCGGCGGGGCCCCCCCGCCCCCCCCCCCCCCCCCCCCGCCCCCCCCCCCCCCGGCGCGGCAGCGCCGGACCACCGGGATGAATGAGTGTCCGCGACTTTTCTGAATTGCCCTGGCAGCTGTTGGTCTGGACGTGCCGCCGGGGCAAGGGTAAATATCTATTTACCGCGAGTGAGCGTTTGTTTGTCGCGTCGCGAAGTAGATGTGCGTTGGTTAATGAAAACTGCAAAACTCGTTTCGTAAATGTTTGAATTTTCGGATAAGATCGCGCGCGAGAGCTGGGGGGGATAAACAGCGGCGACGGGTGCAGGCAAATGTTAGCGAGAATTAACGCGAAGTTGGGTTACGTAAGTTGCCGTGTGTGCTGGGTTTACACTTGGCTTTGGAATTATTGTAAACAAAGGAATTAAACGTTTAGAATTTATTTGAAAGCCGTGCTTGTGGTAATCGTACAATAAACAGAGCTCACCGCGGAATTTAACTGCATTATCTCGTCTACAGTATATTATCTCATTTTACAAGCAATTTTATAAAATAACAATTTTATATTTTGAAAAATAAGTGGAGTACTAGTCAATTTAAAATTGCATTTTTAACGGCATACTTTATATGCCAAAGAGCATTAATAATAAATTAGAATAATGATATAATCAATACTAATTAGCGATAAAAAGATCTTTATGTATAACGCTCACGATAAAGGGATATTTATTGCCCGCGATAAGTATTTTCCAATGAATTTCGTAGATACAAAATAAAGCGGAAAAAAAAAGAAATGACAAATATCCGAGGAGTCCTCGTTGGCCAGCTTTTATCGCGATTAAGTAAGCGTAAATTTTATCAGTTAACAAGGCTACTTTAACCGTCACATAAGAGCTCATTTCAACGTGCGACGAAAGAGCTCCGCGGAAAGTCTTTTTAAACTGGTATGCCCCGCGCTTCAAAGGCGGCCTCTATAAGCGTCTTGCGGCCGTAACTGTCGGCGACGCTTAAGAAAAATCCTCTTACCGTCCGCGCCGAGAAAAAAAGGTGTCCAATAAAAGCCAATCCTACAAGATTTCGCCGCGCGAAACAAGAAAATCCACCTTTTCAGAGGCGCGAGAACGCCGGCCCGGAGCAGCCCCGACATTATCATTTTAATTAAAAGCCAAAGAAAAGGAGGGCGCGCAATAAAGACGCGCCGTTTCGCTATCTCGCCGGCAACCGGAGGAGGAGAGCCCACGCCGTCTGGATAATCCGCTCGCGAAACGCACTCGCAGTAGTCCGGGGCTCGACGTAACGACGTTGCTTAGCGAAACTGTCCCCGCCCCCGCGCTCGGCCGCCTGCATTGTTCTCGCGAGCTTTTTGGCCGCCTGGCGCACGTGCCTCCGGCGCGATACGTGATATTCCCGGGGGGAGAGGTATTTCCGGGGGTCCGCGGCCTTGGGCGCTCGCGCGTAACTCGCGCAGCCGAATCGGATCGGAAGGCGAAGCAGCGACAGGTTATTATTTGCGCGGCGCGCATCGGCGTCATTGTAACTTGGCAGGTTTCGAAGTAATTGCGGTCTGGTTAGAGACGAGCGCACAATGCGCCGTTTTACAATGAGCTCGCCGGGCATTGTAATTTTCCCATAATAGACCTGGTAAAACAGCGTGAATGTAAACTCTAGCGGTGAGGCTGTTCATCAAATTAGTTGTACCAAAAGGCGTGTCATTGTTCGGTTTATATATTATCAGAATGGTTATACAAATAATGTTTGTTGTGTAAAGACCTGGCTGTACCATTTTTTTATCATGCGCCGAATGTGTTAATCAAATATCGACTTTTCTCTACCACAGATAAATTTTTTTAATTTCACGCTCAATTGAAACCGCAACAGAGAAAGTACATAGATATAATACTGATAAAATATACGTCAACATTTTTTAATGAACGTGACTTGACGTAGTGTGAATTAGTTATTGCTCAAAATCACGTTATTGTTTTCAAACTATTACTCCGATGTTTTCCACAAATCATATAATAAAAAACTTCATCATTCATCTCAATAATAAAATATTTCATTACAATTTTATTAGGATTTCATTCGGATAGGCGCCGTACTTCTTAAAACCGAAAAAGTCTGTTGCGTAACAAGTGAAACATAAATACAGCATCGATATTCACGCAAAGTTTCGCGTTAGAAAATCGATTCCTGCTTAAAGTATGCGGCTCGTCGTGAAATTTCACGCCTCTCGCAATAAAATCCTCGGCCCCATCGACTCGTCCGCCACTCCGCCCCCGAGAGAGACGCAAAGGGGGTCGAAAGCACTCCGGCGCATTATACACCAGTTTCGCGGGGGGTTCCCGCGTCCTCATCCGCGCCGCAGTAAAAAAAAACAGGGAGATAGCGAAAGGTAAAAGAAAGGGAGTCAGGGGGAGGACAGGTGAAAAATTTTCCGCTCGGCAATAAAGAGGGCGAGTCCGTACCCTCCGTGCGTTTTACGAGCTCCTCGACACTCGCCTCCGCCCCTTCCTCTTCCTCTCGCCCTCCTTTTCTCTGCCGACTGCTGCACGTGGAAGATATTGAAGTTTATCCGGAAAAAATCGAACTCCACTATCGGCCGGCTATGCGGGTTTTTCTCGCGGCCAAGATTCGGAAGGATACACGGGGAAACGCGTAGGATGGGGGATCGTGTGATAAACCGAGAATGGGAAGTGGCAAAGGGAGGGGATGATTGAAAATTTCAGTAAGTCACGGGCGGCAATAAAAGGCGAGGAATGCGCAAGGAACTAATAGTGTAATAGGATATGCTACGGCGTCGAAGAAAATAAAAGCCGCGGCGGTAAAAGAAAACGGGGCGGTCAGATAAATAAGGAGTATTTACTCCTGGAAATGAAAGACGAGTAAAGGAGTAAATCTCGAACGCATTAATGGCGGACTTAAAACGTCGGTGAAAATCAGTGGCTCGGGAAATGGGAGACGCTTTAGTGCCGCGTTAAAGTGAGCTTCCGCTGCGCCAAGTGAAAATTGCGCTTTTACCTTTTTAATTATTTAATTGCTTATTTACGGTTGTATTACCGCTCGCATCCAAAGTTTATTAACCAATTTTGCGAGATCCGAATAATAATAAATGAATTAACCGTGTAATAAAATCACTAGGTACTGCGTGTACTACCATCATAATTAAATTCCATCCGACATTCCAACTTTATTTCTTAATTTTGAATTTAAAAAAATTTTAAAAAATAAATTTGAATATATATTTTTTTACACGCTTACGTTTCCAAGAACAATGTGTCTCATGCAATTTTTTGTAGCTAAGAATGCTCGTGCACATGGCGCTAGACAGAATATTCTCTCAGAATATTTTGTGCGCGCGTGGAGCGTTCTCGACTAAAAAAAGGCCTGAAGAGGCCGGCATTGTCCGACGAAATGTCAACAAGTAAGAAAAGGTGTTTTAATTTTATTTCTTTTTTGTCCTCATTCTTGACTCTTTGGGGTCGATACAACAAAATTCCTTTGTTCCTAATCAACTCCGGCTAAAAAAAATCGTCCTGACATTGACAGACAGCTGCTTATTTCATCTCGGTCCCTTTAATTAAATCAAACAGTTGAAGCCGGTAATTTAAAAGCAACCGCAGGGACGTCAGATAAAATCTACTTTAGCCCACGCTTTAAATTCATACCTCGGTGAAAACGAATTTAAATGGGTTATCGGCGAACGTTACATTTAGATTCATAACAGTTTTTACGATAGGAAGGTTATTGCACATTTATGCGCTCGACCATCGTAATGAAATGTGTACAGTAAGATTAGACACGTGAAAAGAATGAGGGACATAAAAGCAATTTGGTCTCTCGAGAAGAGTACTTTAGTTAAGAAGGCCACGAGGTTGTCTTTTCGGCGACAGTGCAAAATTGTTCTACCTCTTAACTGTAGACCCGTACTCGTAGCGGTGATATTAACTTTTTGCAATGATAAAAAGTTGCCGGGGGCTTATTCTTCCATTTAAGACTGGCTTTATTATAGCTTCAAGTAATGTCGTTGTATATAATTCCTTCCAAGAATTCATTAACTAGTCAGAGTACCTAATTACTTTCTTTTACATATTATATTTTGTTAAAATAAATTTGCAATAAACGATATCTAATTCTTAAATAACTACTTTAACAATTTCTTTTCAAATTGTTATTCGGAAAATGTTCCTTTTTTTTCGAATAATGCGATGTAGATTTTTACTACGAAACATTATTACACCGTCCCTTCAAATTTTTCAAAAATATTTTTATGCAATAAAAAAATTTGCAAATAGAGTACAAATAATTTAAATTTTTGAATTTATATAACTCACTTGCGTTTTACAGTACATCATGTATAATTCAAAGATACAAATGGAGCACAAATCCAAGCCACTGCCGCATTAATCGAATTCTTCTTTTCTTAATGCAACTTCCACAAAGTTTTGGGACAACTGAGGGTACATAAATTGTTGACCATAAAACAGGAAAACAACATTTATTTCTGAGAATGAGAAAGTTTTAATATTATTTAATTACTTAGAGAAAGACCTCTAATGACAATTTGTTGATGTTCAAATAAGCTATTACTGTTCACTATAGTTGTCTTAAATTAATAAAGGCTCTATCACAAATAATTACGTAATAGTCTCCGATTTCCAAGCATAATCAATTTTGCTAGGGTCATTTTGTTGAATATTAAATAAATAAATTCAAATATATCAACATAGAGTAACTCTTCTAATCTTAATATAAATTTTCAATCTTTCAAATTCCTTTTGAATGATTGAAAGTTCGTTGAAAGGAAATCACTGTAGGTGCCAAAATTGTGCAGTAAGTTGGATAACCATGCTATTTAAATAATTAAGAGCAATAGTGATCTTCAAATCTAAAGTCAAAATCTGGTTGAACGACCAGAATGGACGTTCGTTATCAATCTCCATTAGAGAACCGACAGAACTGTTACATTTAATTGAACCGCAGAGTTCGTCCGACTGTAATGGTACTCGCACTACTGGCTTAACTGAATGGAAGGGTACCACTGGATTGGCTGACCTCAAAATGCCTTAACTTTCTTGACCGGTGCCCAAGTGCCTTTCAGTACCAATACGTTATCCTTTTTAATTGGGCTTTTGATCGTCTTTCTCTCAAAAGGCTGTTTGCATTTTCAGCTGCAATTGGAATTTGTTACATGTCTTATTTTAGTTTATTTTTCTGTAATTACTGCCGAAGTGAGGAATTATACAACTTTTTTGTAATTTATCAAACTTGTTTTTTAAGCGTTGGATTTATAAAAAAGATTTTATTGCAGTTGAAAATATGTTGGTGTAGCATTTATGGACGTTAGTGACAAATATAGCGTTAGATTCGTAGTGAAGATTTAAAATGTTTTAACTCGATAACTTATAAAATCTCATGAATTTCAATTACAACATTATTGCTTTGAAGTACCTATACGGCTCTTGTCCAAAAGCTCCCCATAAAATAAACATACTTATAAATTTTGAAAAATCCTCTCGATCGCCTAGAAAATTCTCTCCCGGTTAGCGTAACGTCGCGGAAACCCGTGCCAAAATTTACATCGTCGGATAAAAAGCCCGCGCGCGCAAGATCCACCCCGGCACCGAACCAAAATCTGATAGAGCTAAATAAAGGCAAGCGCCCGGTAAAAAAAAAAAAAGAGGCGCCCCCGCCGTAAAGTAAACCGGGAAGACGCCGCGCGCATCCCCCGAGAGATCAGCATACACCGCTGAATTTTGGCTCCGATTATCGGCGCGCCGAAGGAAACGCCCGCGCGAAAAGCGGCGGCGGAAACGGCGGAGGCGGGGCTCCGCGAGGGCGGAAAGCGCCGGGATGAGAGCTGCGGCGCCGGAAGAGACCGGACCAGCCAGCAAAGTTGAGAGCCCCTGCATTGCGGCGGCGGCCGGCTCGGGAATTCGCGGGATGCTCGTTACACCCCCTCCGCTCGTGGCCGCCCCGAGTCTCGCTCCTCGGCTTTTTCGGCCGTAAAGTTTCGCCGGGGCAAAAAGAAACGCACCACCGGCGGAGTGTAAAAAGCAGCGGGGATGGCGAAGCCCTCCGTGAGGTGCCTCTTTACGTTGTATCTCCTTATTGGCGCCGTTGGAGCGCGACGACAGCCAAGGTGAGCGGATACGACCTTAGCACGCTGCTCGGTCTTCGGAAGTTACGTGCTCAAGTGTCGTTGACCGAAGTTTTTACTTCGCTCTTAGATTCTTTATTTTCCTTGAAGACTACGTTAGAGTAACAAAATTCGAAAATAAAATATAAAGAGTGGTTTTATATTTAAATTTTTTGTAGTTAAGTTTTTTTAATTTTTCCTAACATTTTCAGAATAATTATCATTACCTTTTTGTTAAAAATGTTAAATAATATTTGCTTGAACTATTTTTTCTCTCCGTGTATAAGGGATGCCAGTCGTGGTTGAAGTATTTTTTTTTTATTATTCATTGTTACTACTGCGTCTCATAATCTGGAGTCGCAGTAACTATTTTAGTAAGACTCTCAATAATTTTCCAAGCCCGGATGAAGGTAGTGTACCAAAGTAGCCGGAAAGTTGTTAACTAAGATGAATAAAATAATTATCATCTATTTTTGGTTCCTTTAGATCAATAATTTCTATCCCTTATCTAAATTATTGATTGCGCCGTTTGCGAATTGCAGTAAAGACTTAAAATTACCAATTAAACGCAAATTAAAATTTATTTGATCGGAAGTCGTGCAAAGATTTTCCCAACTCCGGCACCAAATACTTGGAAACTATTTTTAAAGCCTCGGCAGGACTTACTCTCGGTAAGCTCCGTATGCGCCCAAGTTCTCACGGGTCAAAGACTCGGCGAAATGGAATTAATGCGAGTGCTAAGCGTAGTATTAACCGTCGGCGTAATATGCTTTATACGCGGGACTTGGCGTCCGGCTCTGACCTACATTGCACTCCTGTCTCGGCGCGGTGTAAGCGCGCGGGCATCGGGGCCGGTATTTATGACTGAATTAATCGCAAATATTTCGCCTCCAATGGATCGCGATGAATGCGCTAGTAAGTTTTTGCGCCGTTTGTCTCCGGCGCGCGACGTATTTACAAAACGAAACAGCCCGTGAACACTCGCGCCGCGCCGATGAGCATTTGATTTTGTTTGCTCGGACTTAATTCGGCGCACCGGCGATTACGTCGCGCCCGCCCGTCGAATGCAGTTTACCTCGTCCGCGCTTTCTTTATTTTAACGCTTTTATGCTAATTGCGGGATCGGGCAGTCGATCGAAGGTCGCTCGGCTGTCCCTTAACCGCGGGTAGTATGAAAGACTGCGGGGATCGATTTGCAGCTGATCCATGGCTAATGGGCTCATAAAGTATCAATTATGCAAACGGGAGAGCCATTAACAGAGAAGTGTTCGCATAAATTTAAAGTAATTATTATTTAAGGACACGTGAAAGAAGAGCTTTGCAAAGTTATTTTCGATAAATGTTTGCCGCCGCAGATTATCGTAAATGATTTCCAATGAGCTTCATTATTTAAATTATTTAAATGCTAATACTTTTGAGTGATGAAAAAAATGACTACTCTCGGTCAGAGAGTATTAGCGGCGCCCCGAATATTAATTTCGTGAGCATCGAGCGATGGTATTTATAAATTTGTTATCGAGCGTACGGAACGGGCTCGCGTTGCTTATCGTTGGCACTCATCGCTTTTATTCACGCGCCGTGAACTTCTGGCTAACAACGTATTTTTTCCAAGTTTTCCGATCCGTTTCTCTTTTCTCGATTTTTCTGTTTGCATGAGTGTTCGTTCGATTAATTTCCGATCAATATTCCAATATGATTGTTCAATTAATTTTGTAATTGCCGTTTGTTGAGACAATTTGGAAATGTAATTTAAAATTGATGAATTTTTAATGATTGATTATTGCTTTCTAGCTAGGTAAATTTATAACGCAGCAATAATTAGCAGATTTTAAATAAAATTATTTATTAATAATGACTATTTATTTATAAGTTAAACACTTCTCCTTTATTTAATTTATTATCAAATTCAAAAGCGATGATGACATTAAACTGCTATTTTAGTGAATTAAATATTATTCAATAATTTTCTGTCAATTCTAAACAATAAAATGCTTCAGAAAAATCAGAATAATTGTTTAATACCATCTTAACCTTGATTCTCAGCTCACACGAAAAAAGAATATGAAAAAGCACAGCTAATCGTCGAAGATAACGCGACTCGCATGGGAATAGCTCAGCGTTGCGTGACAGTATATCGGCGCACTCATGGCCGTAAACGGTTCTGAAATTCCTCTTCCCGTAAAACGGCTCATCAGCGGCGTCGAGAGCCGGAATTTCGGCGACGAGCATCGCCGGGCCCGATAAGATCTCAGATTCGTCGAGTAGATTCTTCTTTCGGCGCTAATGACTCGGAGCAGCGCGGCTCGCGTGCCGGCCTCCCTTCTCGCGGTCACGCGGCCAGCTTAATTCACTTAACGGGGTGCGCGCGCGAGTTTTTCCCCGGAGGGACTGAGGGTCGATCGACTCCCTATCTGCACGAATTCGTGACGGGCGCGAGCGGCCGGACATTCGTCAGTGGTTATTGCTCGCCTAATGGCCCGATCGCCGGCTGACAACGCTGAATAAGCGCCGCCGATGCCGCGGCTTGTCGATCCATCAAGCGCACCCCTGCGCCAGGTTCATTAAAGCGCCGAGGGTTTTGAGGGCTGATTTTTTTTTTTTGTTGGAGTCGACGAAAGTTTGGTCTTGGCGAGGCTCGACGCCTTTCGAATGAATTTTTTATGAGGGAGTAATGCGGCCCGGCGTAAGGTCAGCTGGATTTCGATGTCGTTAGGGAACTAGGTGGTGGCACTTGCGGATATCGATCCCGCGGCGAAGCGCGGCTGTTTGATCTGAGTGGATGACATTGAAATCGCCTTATACTTCACCGGGAATTTTCTTTGGAGCTCGAGCTAATTGGATTCGTATGTAAATTTTATGGGTGGGAAGTGTGCATTAGCCTGCATAAGTTTGCGAATGTCTTTACCATTTTGGGTAATTTTTAGCGCGCGCCCACGCGGCTGGACCCTTGTCTCAAGGAGTTAATTAGACTTTATTATTCAGTAGCGTACCGTCTAAATTTACGAAGACGAAGTGAAGAGATGTCCCTTGCATTTTTGATGAAAAATTTTTCTAATTTATGCTAATACCGCAACCTTTTTCTGTGTTTCACGCGACTTTTTTTATGTAGAACACCGAGATACTAATTTTTTTAGAGATGAAAATTTTACTCGTATTAGTTAAAACAGTAACCAATGAACTGTTAACTGGTTTTAAATATATTTTATTGAAAGTCCAATTTCACGGACTGCCGGATGCAAAAATACAAGATTTAAACAGGTATTACAACGAACAGCGAAAATTGTAGCTGTCATTGGAAAATAAACGGACACTTTTCAACTGAGGAAATTTGCATTTAAATGCGAATATGTCATGGCCCCTAAAATTTTGTTCGCTTTAAATTGCAACACTCGCGCTCCAAAAACAATGCCTAAATACATTCTTTTATCCCATGCCCGTTTCCCGTTTCGTCGACCACTCCATTCAATCAACTCATATTTATTATACGGAGTAAAAGAAAAAGAAATTCACGCTCTTTAAAGCATTTCGCTCCCCAAGCTCCAGGAGCGGCGAATTAATTAATCTCCAATTAAAAGCTCAACGCATTCCGTACTGCTGAGAGCAGCGTCTGTTGTTGGCCGTAGGGCGCGTCTCCCTTTTATTTTTCTCTCTTCCCGTTCGCGCGCCGATTCTCTTCCCGATGCGCCGCCGCAACCACAGGGCGGACGCTTTATCGGCCATCGCGATTTGAATATTGATGCAGCGAGCTTACGCCGGTACTCGAATTCGTGCTCGAGTTCTTTATCGCCGCGTCGTCAATTCGAAAGTGACGTATCCAGGCCAGACGTACACTCCGCGGTGACACGCGGCGCTGTAAGAACCCACGCTTTTTTTTTCAACTTCCCCGCCTTCTCCCGCATATACTCTCCCGGCATCGGCCGAAAAACTTTTCTCACGCCATCCATTGTGCGCTTGGCTCCTTTAATGGCTCCTTTTGTTCGGCGTAACCGGCGTATATCATTATTTTTCGCTTCCGAGAGGACGTAATTCGCGCGCTCGTTTCGTACGCAGTTTCCCTTTTTTTCCTTTCTCAATGGAACGAGAAGCTTTTTTTATATTCGCGCCGAGGCGGCTCTTTCCAGGAGAGACTGTAATAGAGACATTTTTTTAAGAGACGGGTTTCACGGGAGAAAAATGAAGTTCTTTGTCTTCTTGTCAACGATCGCTATCGCTGCTCGTTCCGTAAATTTGATTCATTGATTATCCGGGTAACAAAATAGTATGCCCGTGGAATTCAAGCTCGAAATGAGAAGTTGTACCTTTTCAGTATGAATGAGTGGATTTTCTTTGGAGTAATTTCTCACCAAAAAAAAGGGCAATACTTAGTAAGAGGATATAAGAATTTGTTGAAATTGTGAGAAATGTGTTCTTTTATATAAAAATGAATAAAGCTAAGATTTTAGACTAAAACTCAATCATTTTTTACCTAGAAGGTATAATAGAGTAAACGTGACTCAAACAATCACACAACATGATTCAATCTAACATATAGTGTTACAAAATTAACTCTAATTTAAGATTTATTGAGGGTCAAAGTAGGTATAAAACTATTTGGGTTCTTTTATTTTTATATACATGGAAACGACTTGCGCAGTTTAAAAAAATCTTTGATCTAGATATCTGACAAACTCCTTAATTACAGTACTAACTTTACTGTCTAAAACTAAAAAGCTTACTTATCACTTGAAGTGATTTTTTCGGAAAAAATGTGTTCCAAAACTAATTTCCACAAAATTTAAATTAAAAAACATAACTTTTTATTTTTTACATTATAGTCCGATTGCAGCAGTACGAAGAAGGCATTCGATTAACTACTCAAGTCCTGCCGGGAAATGACTTTACAAAGCCTGTTTCACGCCGATATTGTTTCCAGCGGTTTCGAGCAGCGCATCCGTAAACACAATCGCGGCCAGTTTCGCAATCGAACAAAATGAAACTTTGTATCGCTTTGTGCGGCGCGACACTCAAAGCGATCGGCCGCGGAGTTCGGCTTCATCGCAAAACAAAATTCAATCCAGCGCCATTTTCAATTGCGTCGGCGGGGGACGGCTCGTGAGAAACTGGATCTTCCTTCGGCCGACGGTCCGATCGATTTCTCTCTCTTTCTGCCTCGTTTCCCCGCCAACGCTGGGATGCGCTCGCGATGCGCATTTTTACTTCGGCGTTACACGTCGACCCGGGTTTTATCGTCGGCGTTTGCGGCGAGTCGCGGAAATATGTAATGTGATTTGCAATTTAATGCCGGAGGAAACTTTATGCGGAATACCCGGGGTATCGGTGTCTGCTTTTATTTTTCATGCTCTCAAGCGAACTAAGTCACGTCGCATAATCTGCCACGATAACTTATTTAAAGAATATTGGCCACCTGCTTTGTAATGCAGAAAAATTGTTGAACGAGTAATATTTTCATTTTTTTTTACTTAAGGGGGTCATATACCTAAAAAATTCTTTTTATAAAATCATCTAAAAAAATAAAATTATAAGTATTAATAAAATTTTATAAAAATATATTAAATTTTTAATAAAATGGACCCAATCTGCGGTCCCTAAGGTAATTTTATCTTATGTTATGTTAATTCCAAAATTTTGTCGTTGG
>JAXIUT010022599.1:0-17527 GCA_035586675.1 Eurytoma californica | reverse complement strand
TTAACAGATTATCTGATATCCAGTAGATCACCAGTAATCCTAAACTAAACTAAAATAATAGATCACCATCCTTAGATATTCATGTTGTTCGTACTTTAGAATTATATAACAACAAATAAACAATATTATGTAGATGAAAAAATGCAGGAAAACATGTAGTTATTTGTCCAAACTCGACGAAACAAACTGTTACACAACAGAAATCGTACAAATAAACAATTAACTGCTGCATATTTTTCTTGGGTGAATCGTTTTCTCAAAGTACCGCATAACTTACTTTTAAATAGAGCGTCAGGAAAAAATCACACACAAACCAATATTTTCTCTGTTTAAGACACTGCTTACAAACATTGGCTGAGTACAAACTTACAACAGATATGATATCTATCAAAAGGTTCATAAAGAATTATGAAAAAAATCGTTCATCTTATTGCCACACCAAACGATAATAGTTCGCGATGATAAAAATTCAATTAATAATGGTTTTTTTGTGTTTCCTCAATTAAACTTTAACACTTTAATTTGCAAAGTGCATCATTTGCCCCAATGACTATTAAATTCACGTACTGAAATATAATATCTGTAACACTTATCTTATATTCTTTTGTAATAAGCAAACGAGATCAGAAACAATTTTTCCATTTGGAAGAAGATATCGTAAAAAACATCTAGGCATTTGGGAAAATTAAACTTATGAGCCATACGTACGAATGCTTTTCTTATCGCAAACGATGGTTGTTCCACGGATAATGGAAAATCCACATGTACAAAGAATAGAGCACGCTAAAATTTTAGACGGTTATTTGAAAATACAAGTGAGTCATAAAAATTCAAAGATTTCTTAAATGTACACAAATTCTCATGTTTCAAAAATGTTACTGATTAATCGGGCTTTATCAAGAATAAATTAAGGTGTCTTTAAATAATGTTCAGAAACTGTATGTAAATTTACTGATTCACCAATCATTTTTAAGTGAAATAGATAATTCAGTTTACGAGATTTACTTATTATTTATTATTTTTCTAATTACACGCTCACAATGATTAAAAAGCATAGTAAATCGTTTAAAAATATCTATTACCCCAGTTGACTGCTTTAGTTTATTATTCATTTATTTTTAATCCAAAGAAAACATTTCGATGACACTTTCTAAAAAAATGTTATTTGATCTTCTCATTGAGTGAGCAGGTGTAACATTGTAATACTTAAAGAAATTTTCGCTTATCTGAAGAATTTGTGTCAATGCTAAAACGAAAAGTCGCGATTGCACAACTATCGATAAGATGCAGACGGTTGGCTAGATCTGATTCAATGAAGCCGATTGGATTTTCGTTCACTGGCGGTTTTCCTCATTTATGTGCTTGCGTATCCTAAGGAGAAAGTGGTCCAAGGAGGATTGAACCAGAAACACAAATGTCCATGACTTATTTGTGACAGCTTGTTGTTTTTTATTGATGAGCCGTGCACAATCTCAAATTACAGGAAAAAGAAACAATTGCATTTTTAATGAACAATTCAATACAAGCTAATCGAAATATATAGTCTCATTTTATAATAATGAGTTAGAGGCGTTTCTCACTTTATTTACCAATCATTCCAATGGCTGATACATGCATTTCTCGCCAGAGAAAAATTTATTGAACCCACTTAGTAAATGTCACTTACAATCCCTCCTACAACCTGACCACAAAGCTGATAATACAGCGACGACTCAAGTTTTCATCACACCTACAATTTCAAGTGCTTTGACCTCTTGTGGAAAATTCTATTATTTTCGCAATTTGGTCATATCACATTTATTACTGTACTGAATATTTTATAACAAATATCATCTCTTAAATATTCATAAATAGTAAGTGTGAGTGTTTGAGTATGCGTGTTCCTGGTGGGGAAGGCCTTATAAAAGGGTGCAGAAACCGCAGAAAACCTAATTGTTCTATGCGGTTTCTTCACCAGATTTTATAGGATTTTATAAGGCCTTTTCAACAGGGTTATCATATAACATCTAGTAAATGTCGGAGAAGAAATATTAAATAATCTGTTTTCAGCAATTTTAACGATTATAATCAACATAGATAAACTTTCTGATAAATAGTATTCAATGATAGCAATATAAAATAGATAATAGATTGGTAATAGATTGGTACTTAGCTTCCTGAAACTTAGTTTTTCTTACTTCCGTTTCTGATTTATTTATTATTATTTTTTTACCTATTAGGTTTCATAAGCTGCCCAACAAACTCGTCCGAGATACACAAAAAATCTACCTTTTCCGAAAATTTCAAGTCAATTAAAGCATTTTTACTCGAGTAATCGTTAGACATAGAAAATACATTTTTATCAGTTTTTAATTATTTTTTCTTCCGAAAATAGTGGACAGAATTGATTTAAATGGTTACAGTATATAAACATTTATATTCTACATTATTATGATTTTTTTCAAAGCATTTGACCTTTTAATTTAAGAGAAATTAGCTTTTTTTAAAAAATACACATTTTTGAATAAACAAAAGAACCGTAAAAGCTAACGGTAAGTTTTTTTTTATACATAGGTATTTTTATGCTCTTTGAACTGCTTTTGGTTTTATCTGAGAATCTCAATCCTATCATCAAAAAAAGTTAAATATAAATTTTTCGAAAATCGTAAATTCGTCATTTAAAAAAAGCTCATTAGCAGAATAAAAAATTTATTTTTGTCCCGAATTGGAAATAAAAAATAAAAAAAAGTGAGCTATAATAGATTGAATTTGGACTTATAGTTTCCAAGATAAAACAGTATTCGCACGCACGCACACACACACACACACACTTTCTAAAAATATTGTATTTCAAATTCAAATGTCTCAAAACAAACTTCTAACACATTTTTAGAGAAACTTTTTTTTACTATTACAACGCTTCCTCTATCAAGAAGCAAAAATTACTTACTATCCATAAAAAAATGCAACAATCTTTTGAAATTTTTTAGTAATAATACAATTTAAGATTGTTTTACATACAATTAATATACAGGTACTGTTGATAGTAATTAATAATTCGAATTTTGCAAGAATTTTGCAGTCAGATTTTTATTAGTAAAGTAGAAAAATGATAATAATTTATGGCAGTTAATTGCATGAGAAGCATAATTATTTGATTATGTCAGTAACCATTTAGCTAATCTCTATAAAAATGTCCACTTGAATTCAAATTGATTTTTATTATAGAATATGCGGCGATAAATCCGTAGATTTCCCACAAAAAAAGTTCAGCTACATTTCTTGTGATAATTGAGATGACCATGAGTCGTAAAACTAAAGTGTAAAATTCTCCTCTCACAAGGGCATAAGTTCCTTGTTTGTTATAATAAATTAATTTCATTTAAAACCCATAAATATGGTTCTTTAATTTTTTCCAAAAAGATGTAACTGTTGAAAAGCTCATGTTTCTCCGAGATATAAAAAGTACAGTTGTTAATGTTAGCAAAATTTTTTGTATTTACATAATAATGGATTTGTTAAAATTTATTCTGTAAAAATTTTAATTTCATTTACGTAATAGGTCACGTTTTAGAGAATTGTGGCAATTGCGGCCATATTAAGTCAATGCTTCACATGCACGCTGTGCGTAAGCGTAGTTTCCGCTTGGGATTCCCAAGTAGTTGTAAGTACCTCTTTGCCCTCATTCATCCTTTTTCTTTCCACCAAGATACCTTAGAAAGAATGAAAAAATTTTATATTGTTTTCTGTTTTGTGCACAACTAAGAGACTGAATGTGAGATTCGATAAATTGTACACTCGAATGAATTTGATTTATTCGGAATGATTTGAATGTGGGCATTTTGACTGGTTTTTCGAGTAATATCTAGCAATGCCATTGGTTAATGCATAAAACACAATTGCCAATTATTATACGCATCCACCAATGCTGATGCAGATGAACGTGGAATATAGAAGTAGAGAACCACGAGCCGAAGGCGAGGATACCTAAAAAAATCTATTAAATTTCTTCAGTTTCAGTTATTAAATTTCTGCAAAATCCACTTATTAGCAAACCAATGTATAATCTGAAAATGTACATTACGTCAAATTATTATTAAAAATATAATTTATCTTTTCATATCTTGAGACATTGATAAATCCTCATTCGATCAAAAGTAATGAAATAAACACTTGTTTTTGATAACTCAATTATCATTGCAAATAAATCAATATCAAGCAGTACTTAAGATTACTAATAAGTAATAATTGACGTTGACATTTTATATAAAAAGAGGAATCAACAGGTATTATAGTCCCTCAATGGATTTAATTGAATTTCAATTTTAAATGAAATAAAATAAATGATTTTGCTCAAGAGTACAGATATTACCCGACACTATACTTATCTTTTCACTGCAACTGCACTGCAACTATAGTATTTGGCTAACCTAAAGATATATTTTTGCTTTAAGAAGTTGTATGATAAACAAAATTTAGTACCTAAAGATATGACTATACGAATGTATTTTTTTTCTTTTCAAATAGTATTTTATCGCAGTGTTTGTTATGAATACGAGATGAATTGTTCGACTACTTTTTAGCTCTAATAATCTACAACAATTATAAAAATAATAACAGATTTTTTATTTAAAAAAATGTTTGTAATTGTTAAAGAGAATTTATATTATATTGAAATGATCGTATTGTTATTAGTCGTAATAAATAATATTTAATTATACAGCCTAACGAACAAGGAGCAACTGATAAAACTGAAAATGCCGCCTGTGGAAGAGCAATTCTATCTACAAAACTGTTTGTAAAATCATATAGAGTGTAGGGCATTTTCATGATAAAATTTACGAATAAAATAACAAATTCCTTCAAAGAAAACATTGAACACTAAATGTTTACACTTAAAATTCAAATTCAGTGAATAATATTGGACTATGGTTTTTCTTTCTACTTGTACAGAAAGTCTAAGATATATAAATTTCGATACAAATGAGAGAAAGTGATTTTTGGCATTAAATGGTTTTTCAATTTTCCATAGACGAATTAAAAATTGCAAAAGGAAATTGATTTCAAAATATTTATAAGATTAATAAAAGTTAATTTAATTTTAAATTTATAATAAAAAGAAGCATAAAATAAAGTTTAAGGAAGCTACGTGCCAATGAATTGGCAGAGGTTTTTTCATTCTTCATAGTAATTTATTTAACGGCTTATTATTATATTTGGAAAATCCCTTAAATATTGAAGGAAATAATTTCTCAGTAGTATATAAATATTTATTTTTATTTAAATAAAAAATATTTTCTATAAAACTTCTTTCGGGTTGTTTGTAAATATCATACACCAAACCATACCTATAAGACCAACTGCCAAACCAATGGCAATTAAAGTCCAGTAAACAGCTTCCAAAATCATCACTGGATAAAACAAACTATCATCAAGTAAATTAATGTATTTATCACTTAATTCTAGTCCCTGAAATATTTATAAAATATTATTAATTTTAATACACTATTTTTACGAATTAAACTAAATTAAATTTAAAAAGAAAGTATATTTACCTCATCTAGCCAAAGAACTGGCATTAAAGTGTTCGCTAAATTATCTGTCAAACTTATTTTTTCAACTTTTCTATAAAATATATTAAATTGTACTCTTTTAGATCCACGTAAAATTGTACCACTTCTCTGAAAAATTGAAATATTTAAAAATTATACCTAAATGAATACTTTTTCAAATTATGATGCAGGTACTTACAGGTTCTAACTCGGCAAATGTTTCATGTTTTTCAGGTTCCGGTTTAAATCCTTCAATGGTATTTTTGTAATCCTCATGTGCTAAATAAAAGTGTGGAAAGGTCATTACAATTGGCGACTCTGCAAAAAAGAGAATTAATTTAATTAATCATTAAATTTTTTTTTCATTGTCCAAAACATAACATTGAATAAACAAAAATTGTTTTTAAAAAAGGCTACTATTCGTTTGAATTTAATTTTATCTAACTAAGAAAAAATTAAGGCGAAAAAAGTAAGATACACTAATATTCTTTTCCAAAAAATTTGTTGTTTCAACACATCATTTTACTCTGGTATTAACATTAAAGTTATAAAAAAATAACAGTATAAAAATATAAATACTTTGGCAGGATATTAATTCCAAGGCGCCATCTAGCAGGCATTCTTTTTTCCCATTTAATCCTTTGGTTTTATTTAAACAATAACAAGAATTCGCAGAATTATTTGCGCTGGAACGAAGAGTATCACTTTTTAATACGTATCTTAATCCCGGAACTTCTTTGTAATTAATTTCTTCACTATACTCAAGAACGAACGTCCTAAAATATAATAAAAAATATTAATGCGAAATACACGAAAAATTTAAAGGATTTACTGCAAATATTGAAATTTATTACAGATTATTTAAAATAATGTGTAAACTTATACCTGCAAATATCGGATTGAAAAACACGTAGTTTAGAAGATTGTGTTTGATGAGGTGGGAACATTGTTGCATCAGTTCCCCAAAGATCATTACAAGTGCTGTTTTCCTGCCATTGGCTTAGTTTAGGAGAATCTTTCCACTCAATAATGTTACCTATTTTTTCTAGATTTTTCACACCACTCTCTATTTTGTAGCGCCCATCATCTGTGTTATTTTTCTGAAAAAATGTTTAACTATTCATATTTATTTTTAATAATTATTGAAGAACTCCTATGTTTCATAAAAATTTACATACGTATGAGAGAAAAGAAAATTTCAAGCGTTTTCCTTCAGCTTCTTCGACTTGAGAAATATTTTCACTTTTTATCTTGTTGCATATCAGACGCCCTGATAAAGCACAGTTAATGTAAATGCCATCGTAAAGAAAATCCCTTGGAGTGGTCGTTAAAAACAGATTTTTTGGATTGTAAAATGCTGCATTTAGGCTTCTATTTACAAAATCCAAAAATCCTTTCTCCTCAGCTATCGTAATGGTTGCCTACAAATATAAAAATATAGTACGTTTCAATTCTGTAATTACAAAAACAATAAACAAATAAAAACTAGAAATTATGCGCAATTACCATTAACAATAAATTGGGGACAATAATTTTGTCATTTTCTTTATTTGAGCCGGATGCGTTTTGATTAAATGTGAATAATTGATTTTGGCGATATGTGAAAGTATCGTCGTCTTGAAGAATGTCTTTTTTCTCTCTTATTTGACTAAAAGAAATACACATAATATTTTATTATTTTTATTTTATTAATGTATTTACAATGTTACACACAATCAAAGTTGATACAATTAAAAACTAAAACATATTCTAATAACCAGGGTTCACAGTTTTTCTTTATTTGTAACTTTGATACTACACCTTTGCAAAGCTTTAAAATACAATAAAAATGCAATATATAAGTTATCTAGCGGCTGGCTTTAAAAAATAATCTTGTTCTGTGTAAAACAGAAACCATTGCCGTTATAAATCGATTAAAAATCCGATAACTATGCATCTATAAAAAATAACAGGAAGATTATCGTATTACGCAAATGGATAAAAATTATTTGCCAAGATCAATTAAGGGGCTATGGGACATATAGCCCCTTTTCTCAGTTATTTACCTTAAAAAAAAAGAGTTTCAGATTAAAAAATATATTAATATTATATACATTTTTTTACTAATTTCTATCCAGCTGGAGTCATAACTTCATCTGGAACCTGAGATATCAGTTGTCGAATGTTCTTTCTTTGCACAACAACTACAGACCACAATTTTAATCCAATTTAAAATAAGGCTTGGCTTAAAATGTTTGTTTTTAATGTCATTTAGGGCCGAAGCTATTAGTTTGTTATTTTTTCACTTGCATCAAATACCTGGTGTCTTAAAAGTCACATTAAAAGTGAAAAATTCAATTTTTTTAGATTATTTATATTTTAGGGCAAAGTAAATAATCTAAAGAAAATTGAATTTAGCTATTTAGCTTTGGCCCTAAGTGACATTAATAACAAATATTTTAAGCCAAGCCTCATTTAAATTGGTTGAAAATTGTGGCTGTAGTTGTCGTGCAAGGAAAGAATATTCGACAACTGATATCTCAGTTTCCAGATAAATTTATGACTCCAGCTGGATAGAAATTAGTAAAAAAATGTATATAATATTAATATATTTTTTAATCTGAAACTCTTTTTTTTTTAAGGTAAATAACTGAGAAAATGGGTTATATATCCCATAGCTTCTTATGGTGGTTCCTCATTCATTGGCCATTGCTCGCTCAAACGAATTTAATTCTTTTAGTATGTGTCCGAAAATGACAACATTGCTGGAAAAATCCATTTTTATGCGACATTGTCATTTAGCAAGTGCATTCTAAAAGGATTAAAATCGGTCGAGTGTACGTATTATGTCCTTTAGGTATTATACTTAAATCGTGATCTGTCAAAATTGCCTACATGTAAATGTTTCAATATACTAAATAAATCGTTAATAATGACAGCGCTCATAATTAAGTTCATAATTAAGCTCGTAATTGAGTGCATAATAAAGAAGAGTGAGACAAGTATAAAGTTAGATAACTATATTTTGAAAAATATAAAGTAAGTCCTTTTTGAATAAAAAGTTTAGCAGTCTAAAACAGTTAAAGATTTTTCAGAAATCTAAATATTCATCAATTCTTTAAAAAAACTTTATTATGAATTTTTACAGTCGTTTGACTAATAGTTGTGCAGAATGAAAACGAACGGTTCCTTCGCAATCCCCATTCCATTTCCCGGTGGAGTACCTCCTTAAATATGCCAAAAACACTGACATAATTTTATAAAAAAAATGATTTCTATTTCCTTACTCGTAAACGTATGGTCCAACTTCTTTCACTATAGGTTTAGCACCTTCTTGTACTTCATCAACATTTGTAATGTTAAAAAAATAAACTTTAAATTGTAATGGTAAGGGGATCTTTTTCCATCTATCATATGCCTCCGTTCCGTTAACTAATTTAACGGACTGAAAAATAAAAAATGAGTTTATTATTAATTAAGTAAATTAGCAATTACTAATTTATTTTACCAATGTATTCGCAATGTGCAATAACGCGGCATTATTTTAAAACAATAATTCACAACACGTTCGACTGAACATTTTTTGTCAGAAATTACGTAACATTATCATTTAATTTTCCATTAAATGAATGATAATATCTGATTTAATTATCATATTGACGGTGCGTTCCTATTAGTCTTGGCCTAGCTTTCTTCTAAAATGAATAATTTTACTTTTACATTTCACAGCTTGTTAAGTTCAATATTCCTCAATAAAATTATTTATTTTTTAATTTTTATACAAATATATTGATTTTAAAAAGAACATCGAAAAAATGCGTAATTTTTTTTTCTGTGGTGTGGGAACCTTTGAAGGATCCTTTATCCCTTGGCTGTACTATCGAAATTGGTCAAAAAATTAGAAAACAAAAAATCGCAACTACATTAATTGAAAAGTCCATGAAACTACCCTTTATTTTATTGTCAGAAAAATGACTTAAGAATTGTTTTCCAGCAAAAGAACGCGTAAAATTAAAAACTCTAATTGCTCAAAAACATGCTGTTCAATCTATTTTACTAAAATAAATATTGCTAGCAGGTTTTTGTTTGGGTTAGTGTATATTTATTATAAAGAAAATAGATTAAGGTACAAAAGTAGTATTACAAGTTGCGAGTGACGCGGTCTACTCAAGCAACTGCGTTTTCGAGCTTTATGCACTAGAGACTCTCGGCAACGACTAACTGACGCACTGTAAGTATGCCCGCTCGATACCTCTGGGTAATAAAAAAGGGCCCAGAGTTATGTAAATGTTAATTTATATTTTCGCATTACTTACGTCATCTAACTTGGAATCTACCAATTTTGGAAATACATAGAAGCCTAGCAACAATCCAACACCTGCTAATACGAATCCTGAAATGACCACTACTGATTTACAAATGCGAGTGACCATTTTCGACTAAATTTGTAAAACACTAATTAAACTTAAAAATTACTGTCAAGTAGGCCATGAACTTTAGTGGCCCACCTGATAATCCAACGTTCGGTTGAGCATATAAAGCGATTTGAGAATGAAATCGATTCCTTTTACTTATCTCAGTAAACAATATGAATTTATCATCTTAAATATCTAATCTTTTCTCCAAAACCCGACCTCTTTGATAATTTAGTATAACACGATATACAGACTTATTTATTTTCTTAGGTACAAAATTCACATTTCCATAAAATATTTTTGCATCGAGGTTTTGTTACAATCGCGATCATGTAATAATTTTTGCCTGACAGTTATAAATTCTGAAAAATGGCATTGGTATTTTTAATATTGTTATCTTGTTCAAGATAATAAAATTTATCAATAAAAATGAATGATAAGCTTTTTTAAATTTGTTATTTGTTGGACAGCATTGTATCTATTGAAATATTTAATAAATTTATCAGTATATTTTAAATAATTAATTAAAGATACATTTTGACTCTTCAAGATGTTTGAATAATAAATAGCATGCAAAACAAGATATTTGTGTGCTCTTGTGCTGTGTATGTGTGTGTGTGCATGTGCACGCGCATGAATGAATGGGGGTAAGTACGCCTTACTATCAGAATGATGTTCAGAGGACTTTGAACTGTACTTGAACGAATAAAGAAAAAAATTCCACTCCATTTCTAAGAAGAGCGGGTCCTAATCTATCTACAACTCTAGTTTGTATTCTTCGATTTTGCACATTTTCACTAATTAATGAAGATCTCTTATGAACGCAACAAAATGTTTACGATTATTATTACTATACAATAATTTACCTTTGCAAGCTCAAGAAAAATAAATCACAAGAATAAAAAAATTTAAATATAGGAATATTTCAAGCATGCAGACTTAATATTATTCATAATTAAAATAACAGAATCTAACATTTAACCTCGATTCTGTTATTACCTTCTACAAAAAAATTTTGTATACAAAAAAGATGTATTTTGTATAGCTCTAAAATGCATTTTCAGCCTTTTTCTTAATGATCAATATTTTTCAAGATAGAGCAAGGAAACTGATTTTTTTATGTAATAGGTTATAAACCTTATTGTCACATTCTAGTAGTAAGACGAAGGTTCTGTGAAAAATTCAGTCAATTCGGTTGAAATCCAAAGGACATATCTTATAAACAAACAAAATCGCACATACACCCGTTTTTTGCTCTAGTGAAAATATAAGGCACTTCCGTGTAGCGGTCGTGCGTGCCTAAAAATGTTATCTATAGCATTTTTCCGTTGTAGTATTTGCGGTTAACACTCGATAATAACTTAATTTAAGGTCATTCTCGAAAATGCAAAAACTTTGAATGTGCTTCTTGATCTAGTTCTAAAGCTTAATATTATGTAAGTAATTTTGAAATAAGTAATTAAATTCAACTTTGTTAATCATATTGCACGTCAATCGAGGAACGAAATAAATATATCGCCCAAAAAATAGTTTTCTTTAAAAATTGTTTAATTGTTAAATAAAAATAGTAATATTTATTACGTCTCTCTACTCGAATGTTACATATATTACTTATGAATATTCTTGAGCGAAGTATTTTACTGAGAGCTCCGGCGATGAACTTTCGACATCATTACGAAGTGGCGAACGAGATAACTCGCAGCTACGACGAAATCCAACGGAAAACCGAAGGTCGATCTATAGGAGCTAGCGATTTTAATGTGACGTCACATACAGTCGGGCCCCCTTGCACACATGTCTGCGGGTAGCAGTGTACACAGTCGACCGGCTCAGTCCTTTAGCGAACGTGCCAACAATCAGAGAGGTTAATTTGTCAATTTCATTTCATTTTTTGTGAGTAAAAGAGAACTTTTAACAAAATGCTAGTTATTAACCTTTATTATATCTTGTAGCTGCAATTATTTTTAGAAATTCATTCCGATAATAAAGAACTTTTTTATAATCGTTTATGACAAAAGAAATATTAAAGATAATACGATGAATAATATTTTAATAATTAATAAAGTACACACGATCAGTTATCATTTTCTTTCGTATAAATAACGTAAAGACAAAAAATATGTAGGCAACTTGTCCGTTACCAATACTTTGTTGATTAAATAACAGTCTGAAATAGCTATTATATTATTTTTTCAGTATTATTTAAAGGAAACATTATTTTCAAAGAGTGAAATAAAGAAAAATAGTGATAGTGTAAGTTCATACAAACATGATTAAACGGTATTATCGTCTTCTACAATATGTTTGTCAGAAAACCATTTATCATTTCTTGTAAGATTAAGTTCATGTTACAAGTATTTTGAAATTTTACTTATTTGCCCAGATATAAAAGATAAAAATAATAAGTTATTAAATTTGAAATAGTCTGCTTCCACTGCTATTTTTAATGCAGTATAAATAAGTTGCTATTTTGAATTTTAATTGCAAAAAATTGATTAAAGTACCGTTAAAACTGAAAGTTAATGATTTAAAATGACTTCAGGTAAAGGCAGGCGAACGAGAAAATTGCGATCATGACGACGAAGGGTCAAAGCTTCGATTCGAACTGTATGACTCTGACGCGATTCGTGCTCGCAGAGCAGAGAAAAGTGCCAAACGCTACCGGTGATCTAACCCAACTTCTAAACAGCATCCAGACGGCCGTGAAGGCGGTCAGCTCGGCCGTAAGGAAAGCCGGTATCGCCAACATGTGAGTGTCGCTGTGGCAGCAGTCCGCTGACGCGGAGTCGAGCCTCCATCTCGCCTTTTTATTTTTCCTCTCTTCTATTTTAACATCATACTGCCGGGTCAACAACCTTTAGTCCTATTAAATTACCGATCTTTTTATCTCACGGGAATTCGTATTTTTCCTTGACATTAAAAATAAATTAAAATATCAAATTCTGTCGATCAAATTATTCGTTTATTTATCTAAATAAAAATTACAGTAAGAAGCAAATTAAAAATTTTGCAATTTTTATTTAGACTAGAATACAGAAGTATGCAATACGCCGAATAAACGATACATTGTTATTTGTTAATTAAAAAAATTATGAATGTAAATAACACACGTCAAGGTGCACATTTTTTATTGTTAATTTATGAATTTATAACATTTACCGTATATGGTTCATTTTAATAGCTACCAGCTTTCAAAGTATAACTTTTAAGTTTAGTGAAATATGAAAAATAATAATTAAATAACATAATATAAAATTGATTGTACTTACACTGTTAATTTTTGTCGCAATGATTTTTGGAAACAACAAATATCGAAGGTATAAAGCAAACAGAAATGAGATCAAGCAGAATACCAGAGACGTGATAACAGTAATAACCTTACGCATGGTTTCTCTTTCCCAATTTATTATTTGGACTAAACTGACCTGTTCCCCACCTAAACTTTTTTGCAACACTACAATGGTAGTGAAATTTCTTCACTTTTTTATCATATTGAACTGTTCAGGTAAATGTTATCGGACCTTATCAACGAGTTATGAGTTTTATTTAAGATAAAGGGAAAAACTGATATAAAAGTAATGTAATATCATATTTTTCCGGAAGTTGTCATGCAATATATTAACTTATGTTCTTACAGTATAGTTTTAAAATGAATTGAATTTATATATTAGCAGTAGCACATTAGCAACGATAAGAAAAAATAAAATAAATATACCTATATAGTTACTTATCATATCACTTATAAGAATTTTATAAGAAAAAATATAATTAACGAATGAAATGAGAGAAAAACTGTGACGAGTATATTATTATAGGTATGGAATTGCCGGTTCAACTAACGTCCAAGGAGAAGAAGTGAAGAAGTTAGACGTTTTGAGTAATGAACTTTTCATTAACATGCTCACGTCCTCTTTCACGACTTGCCTACTCGTTTCGGAAGAAAATCCAACGGCCATAGAGGTAAAGACAGAAAATCATGGCAAGTACATCGTATGCTTCGATCCGCTCGACGGTTCCTCCAACATCGATTGCCTCGTCTCCATTGGATCGATTTTCGGAATTTACAAGAAGCTCGATGAATCCAAATCTCCCAGCGTCGCCGACGCCTTGCAGCCTGGTAAGAACCTCGTCGCTGCCGGCTACGCACTTTACGGATCAGCCACCATGATGGTCCTATCGATCGGTCACAGTGTCAATGGATTTACCTATGACCCAGCCATAGGGGAATTCATACTTACAGAAAAAGACATAAAGATACCTGCCAGAGGCAAAATATACAGGTGAATAGCTAGAAATATACTTTATCAGTTTTTCTAATTAGCACTTTAATTAAACTGCACTTTGCCACATTCGATTATTACACCCTCCTACCCTGCTTTCTTCACTTTCACTTCACTAGCATAAACGAAGGAAATGAAAGTACGTGGGACAAGGCTATCAAAGAGTATGTGGATTCGAAAAAGAATCCGTCTTCTGGAAAACCGTACGGCGCGAGGTACGTTGGCTCGATGGTAGCTGATGTTCACCGAACAATCAAGTACGGAGGAATCTTCATGTACCCTGCTACGAAAGATAATCCTAACGGCAAGGTAAGCTTCACTTTCTCTATTTCAAGTAGAAATAAAAATGCCAAAAGGAAAAATAGATTTTTTAACAACGCATACACTACTTTAGCTGCGTCTGCTCTACGAGTGCATTCCCATGGCATACATTGTAACGAAGGCTGGAGGATTGGCCTCTAATGGAGACATTAACATTTTAGACATTCTTCCGTCTAACATTCATCAAAGATCACCTATATACTTAGGCTCAAAAGAAGACGTTGAAGACGTCTTAAAATGCATTGAGAGTCACAAGTAAAATCTACATTATATTTACAGAAAGTAATCTCAAACAAATTTTCATTATTTTTATATATGCATCTTTTTATAATTTGTTACATTAAATTTGTTAAATGTTTAAATAAACTAAAAATAAAATATTTACAACTCATTCTTATTTAATGACAAAAAGTATTTCTTTAAAGAACTTGCTCGTGCCCAACCCAAATTGTTAGTAGCCTATCGTTATCTGTTTTTGAAAAATACGGACATAGAAGAGTAAAATGATAAGAAACGTGTGGTCTTGATTAAAATAAAATATTGATTTTATTGAAAAAAAGTAATTACTTTAATAATCGTGCTGAAACGAAAAAGACAAGCAGTAGGCAGATACACTACGCTGCTTATATCGCTTTTCCATCTTCAGTGAGACTAGGCGCTATTCGAAAGTGAGGTCGTCGATGTGCTTTTGCCTGAAAAAGAAAGAAAATGAAAAGAGACGTAGAAGAAAAGGAAGAAAAATGAAGCGTAGAAATGAAAGAGTACTTAAATGTAACAATAAACGGATAATACCTCGTTAAGACGTCTGATGTAGCGTGCGATGTATAGACTGCCGATGCCGCGTTGATCGCCGTCACCGATGCTCGCGTGCTGCATGGCCTGCTGGCTCCTCTTGCCCCAGCCGGTCGAAAAGTTCAGTTGAGCCTGGACCCCTGTGCTGAGCAGGAGGCAGACCAGCCAGACAGCCAGCATCAAGTTCGCGAGCAATCCCAGTCGGAGCTTCCTGCGGTTCCTGCCAAACAGAACTAGCGTTAGAAGCGAGCGAGTTTTACGCGTTCACGCGGCTAGCGAGTGTTGCGACTCACATGTCGTTTGAAAAATGCAGAGCCGCCAGCCCTACGGGATCGTTTATATCACTCCCAAGCCCCGAGCCCGACCCCACCAGGACCGCTCGACCCGTTGACGCAAATCCTGCCCTGGGCTTCTTCGTTTCGCTAGCATCTCACTAATTAAAACCGCAGCTCGCCGCTCGCTCCAGCTTCCTTCCCGTCGCAGCCCCTCGTCCTGGCATCGCTCCATTCATTCCAATTTATTCCTCAGAAATCCTCAGAAATTTATCTGCTCCCCGATGCAACGAACTCGTTATTGCTCTTAACTGCACATCAAATTAAATTCTCCATTTCCATTCGCCGAGTGATGCGAGTTATTAGCGAGCTTTCCGATCTTCCTACGTGGGCTTCTTCATTTCCAGTCACCCCCTTGTAGAAGCCAACAAGTTACGACCTAATGAAATAGAAGCAGCTCGAGTTGGCTGCTCGATGTGCTATTTCTCATTGAAAAAAGTCAAAGAAAACAAGTTCGAATGATTTTATTTACTTGTGGTTTATTATTTCATAGATAAATTTATTGCGTATAGTTACAAAGGATCGATCGTACATTTAAGTGGATGAACGTGCAACTCGAGAGTATCACATTATAATCGTTATTTACCCTTAATACCGGCAGTTCACTATTTACACCACTCACCCACTTGATGCACTTTCTTCATTGCCCCTTGCCTTTTTTCCATATTTGCTAAATGGAAGCGTAACATTTATAAACCTTTACGATTTCCCTTCCTATTCGCACTAGCAGTGCTAGCTGCCCTTCGTTCCAAGTCATTGGAGCCTTTCAAAAGGTAATATGCGATCTTCTTTTATTTTCCCGACTTTCGGAATTGACAGGTATAATGTTATACGACTGTTACATCAAATACCTTAATCATTATTCACTTTTCTTTATAGATTTCAGCGATATATATAAACTTTATTATTGTTTATCGATTATCTTCTTATAAATAAACTCACTCGAATTATCATACAAAAATTTACAAAATTATTACATTTATAAACTCGCTACCTATTTTATTATATTTAAATAAATACGTACAATAATAAATGAATAAGCTCTTATTAATTAATCGCCTATTAATTAGGAAGTAGCATGTTAGTAAAGTTGAAACGCTGTTCAAATAACTTCGAGGCAAAAATTATAACTGTCGCCACGAATTTATTTGGACATAATACTGTACGTTTTAATTAAAATTCATTTCAACCTTATTTATCAGTACGTGCTCAATGACAATCGGGCTATGGCAACTGATCTTCGTCACTCGATTTAAATTAATTTTCATTGTTATTACTCGCTTTACCATACCTTTGTAAGCGTAGCTGAATTTTATTTAAATTTTCTAAAGCTTCTTAATAAGTATAATTAATGATAATCCATTTTTTCAAACTATTTGATTTTATTTTTTGGTGCATTTTTTTATTTCTTTTTACTTTTATTAAAAAGTTATGTACATAAATATACAGGATACGCAGATAAAAAAAAATTAAAAACTAATACTTTTTCTCAATTACACTAGCAAAGATCACTTTTTTTAATTTTCACCGCATCCTTGCGCATAGTACTACATTTCCACCTGGCGGTGTTTTGAGAATGCAGCAATTCCACTGGGTGGTGGTGAAAAGGAGTATAAGCACCACGGGTGTAAACAAATAATGCCTCAGATCGACAATTACATGCAATTCAAGACATTATTTATGTTCCCTCCCTTGGTGCGTAATATACTATTACGTCATAATTGGAATAATCGAAAGAAAAATACTTATCTTTATCATTTCAATTATTTGTAAAATTTAATAAAATTAGGATATTATAGTGGAGAGCGGGGCATAGCGGGCCGTAGGGCAATGTGAACCTTCGGGGCATAGTGGGCCACCCCATTAAATATGTTTCA
>JAXIUT010022588.1:0-17534 GCA_035586675.1 Eurytoma californica | reverse complement strand
TGTCAGACTTACACTAAACTGACGAAGCAGACCGTGCACGTCCTGCTCAATCGCGAGTGCGTCAGATTGTGCTACCACGGTATTGCTCTCCGTGAAGATATAAAGAATATCTGATTTCAATTTTAAGTAATTTCATTTGTAATTTTAATATCAAATAATTTCACTTGTAATTTCTCACCTATGTTACGCATGGTGCGATTTGGTCGCGAAATTGATATCACATTTTCTTTACATCATAGTGGAGCGTATTACAGAGCAGTTTAAAAAATCAAGAACGTTTCCTAATAATGAGTTTTACATGTCTTTGACCCTCAGTGGACACCAAGGGTCCAGTGTACCCCCATGCTCTTTTGACAGCTCTTATCACTCGTCTCTTTCCCTCTCATTTACTTTTCCATTTACCGGGCCGGCCACACCCGGATTACCATCGAGGTGAATCATTGATCCGTGGATCGCTCCACCTTGCGGAGTATAGCGCTCATGGTGCTCCTCCACCGTATCTTCGGTCTATACGGCTCCCTCTTAATTTGCTCCTTCAACTCCTCGCAGAGCTTCCGGTACTCCGCCTCGCGCTCCTCGCGATCCTCCCCCTTACGATCGTCCGCTGGTTTCCCCTCGCCGTCGACGCTCGATTCCGGCCAAGTCTCGCGCCGCCTGATTTCCGGCACCTCCCGCGCTAGGCACCGATCGAGCGCGTCGTCGGCGGCGCCCAGAAGTTCGCGCGTCTTCTGCCGATTGACGCGACGCTGCTCCTCCAGCTCGACCAGCGGCCGGCGCTTCTGCTCCAGCTCCGCCGGCACGAAACCCTTCTTCGCCAGGAGGATCTCCTCGGCGCGGCGCAGCTCACCCTGACGCCAGAGTACGCTCTTGGAGACGCGCCGACGGGCCAGCCGACGCGCCGCCTCCTCGCGCGCTTGCGCCTCCTGTTCCTTGGAGAGGAAAGGATTTTTTAAATGCTGCACTAATTAACTGTTTCAAGAAATATTAAGGGCTTACACCTATAAATTGTTATGTAGAAAATCAGCTAAAGCAGAAAAATTTTAATAATTAGTAAAATAAAAATGTAATGCTGTAAAAGCATGTTAAATTCCTGATAAAATTGGCATAGTTAGAAGTCTCAGGACCCACTTTAGCTTACGTTATGTCAGTTTCCAAAATTTTACTTCGGTGACAACTCCAGGTTCAACGGATTCAATAATTTTGATGGGGTTTGGCTTAAATCATTGGTCATTTATGTCTTTATGGTGTGAAGAGTTGTATAAAGTAAAATTTTTTTATTAAATATTTGAAAGAGTACAAAAACTGCATTAATTAATTCATAAAATTGAAGAAATTTCGGTAATTATTGGACTCTTCCAATTATTTAATCAAAAATTTTAATTCATACAACTCTTCACACCATAAACACATTAATTACCAACGATTTAAGCCAAACTCCATAATAATTGATGAATCCGTTGGACCTGGAGGTGTCACCAAAGCCAAATTTTTGAAACTGACATAACCTAAGCTAAGGTGGACCTGGGGACTCCTAACTATGACCATCTTTCAGGAATTTAATGTACTTTTTTAGCACTACATTTTTATTTTACTAATTATTAAAATTTTTCTTTTTTAGGTGATTTTCTGTATAATAATTTATAGGTGTCCCCCTTAAGAGATTTATCTTTTTTTTATTTATAATTAGTAAGTGTTGGTATTGAGAAAAATTTGTTAAGAAAAATTAATGTATTCTTTTTAGTAACGGGCTGACCCCCTTACTGTAAGAAAATGAATGTATTCGGTTATAATTTTAACAGTCTCGAATAAAACTGTTACTTTGATTAAAAGATAAAATAAAAACAAATGATTCATAGAGGAATTAAAAATGATTATCAGTGTCGGTATACTAATTCTTATAATCTTTAGGGACTTAGTGCAAAAATTTAAAAAAACTCTAAAAGTATAAGTGTAATTAAATGATATCTCTACTTACAAATTATCACAAGTTCAAACATTATTATACATCCATAACATTTTGTAATGTAAAATATTGTATTTTCTTATCAAAATCCCAAATGACTAATTAAATAATAAAATTTAACTTTGAACAAAAATTTAGTTCTTATCTTCTGCAAATACCTAGAAAAATAGCATGAGATTCTACGTTTTTATTTTGTAACACTACATCCTGGTCCTATCGTTGAATAAACAGCAATATTGAAGATGTAAAACAAAGAGAAGTCGTACTTTCAAAAACCGTTCTCGAGCCTCACGATGCCTCCTATTGGCCTCCGCCTGCTCACGCTCGGCCTTGCGACGCAAGGCGGTGGGATGTGCACGTAGGTATTCCTCCTGCCAGCGACGGAAGTCGAGCTTGCGCTTAGTTTCGCGCCACGCAAATTCCTCGCACCACTCGAGCCTCTCCAGATCCTCCTCATTAGCTCCCTGCGGCTCCACCAGCACACGCACCGTCGATACACCATCCAGCACAGCTAGTAGTCGATTTGGGTTCGATGGTGGACTTGGGATTAGGAACTGCGCTGACTTTTATGGTGACGTACGGATTCACTTATTTTATTTGCATTTTTGTAAATTATTTGTAAAAGATTATCTTACAAAAACTAAATAAGTAATATAACATGGTGTAAACAATAAATAAAACTACATTACTTTATTTGGATTCTAATTAATCTCACTGTATCACTGCAAAAGCGCTTCTTCTGATCTGGAGGAGAACAGGGCAGTAGTCCAATGATCTTGTATTAAAAGAGGGGTAGTAATAGGTTTGGAGCATAGCAAGGTGGCCTAGGCATAGGATGAAAACCAGAACCAACAGATGAAGAGCGACCTGGGAGGAATTGGATTAGGTTGTACTGGTTGTATTGGATTAGGGTGTACTGATGCTTCACCGATAATTCAAAGAACTATCGTGACAGAATGAGGAGCAACGGAAAACTGGTGTACTTCCTGGGCACATACGGCACTTTGTGATCCAGACTGAGATAAGGGGCTTTGGATGTAATGCTGGTTAAATCAGAAGGTGATTTTCTACTCTGATACGGCTAATTCTACTGATATTTGGTAAGGTCGATATTACTTCTTCGGAGATGTAGGAATGCCGAGATATCTTGGACAGATTGGTAGAGAAATGCGAATCAAACCTTCAGTAGATTCTGGTCATTCGGGTGACCTGTTTAACAAAAAGGTAGATAGGCTGGCAAAAAGGTCAGCAAGTGGAGTTAGATGGATATCGCGCTCCCTGACAGTGATGCAAAGGATCTAACAAATGAACCCGACAAGGAAAATTCTTTGGAATTCAAAATTATAAAACAGTGAATTTTTGAATTTTAAGATTGTCAAGAATACTGGTGTATTTTTATAACATTGAAGGTATGAGAAAAAGTAAAGAACCTTTCCGGAAACAGTCTGCAGAAGTACTGGTTCATCGGCGCGTCTCTTAAGGTCCCACAATTCAATGTATCCATCCAGCCTGGCTAGGATAAAAGTTCCAGGTCTGCCAATGCTCCAGCAAGCATCAGCGTACCTAGAACAACTGGTCGATGCTCTTTGAAAGATCGGTGCCTCGGCGAAGTCCTCCTTCCAGAGGGCGAACCTTCGACCACCCACCGTCAAAAACACATCATCCAAGTGTGGCGATCTGACCATGGCGCGAACAAGGCCGTCATGAGCACAGTAGCGGGAGGTCACGGAGCAAGTCTCGCGGTCGGTCACGTCGACGCTGAAAGTCTGACCCTCCCAGCTGCAGCACAAGACCTCGCCTAAGCTCGTGCCCAGAAAGACCCGGCGCAGCCGCTCGAGATCAGCCTGGTCTCGAATGCTCAGCGTCGAGGATTCCTCGCTGACGGCCAGGGGAAGGCAGAGGCTAGTGAGTGCCACCGACTCCTCCAGTCGCAGTTGGTACACCGGCGACGTGGTGAGATGCAGTGGACTACGCACCTGGGCTGGACGTGACAGAGTGCGGGGTAAACTCCAGAAGAAGACGCTGCCGTCCGTCGAGGTCGTGGCGAACTGCGCCCGCTGTTCCCGCGGAGAGTCGCTTGAAGCACGGTGATAGTTTCCATCGGACTCGATGTGACACCAAGATGGTAACCATTGCAAATTCGTTATACTCCCATGCTGAGACTTTTCAGCGGATACCGCGATCTGGCACTCCTTCAACTCCGGCTCTTTGCTTTCGTACCTGTTGTTTTAACCTTAGGTTTAAAATTAATCTAACGGTATTATTTAGTGATGTTAAATTGTGAAACCTACGTAAAAGAATCTTTTTTTTCTTCTCCATTCTTTTCGAAAAACTGTTTGTTAACTTCCCAAACAATGACTTTTCCATCCAAGCAGCCACCTATAAGAACGTTAGTGTATCCTGCTAACGGGCAGAAGGATAGCGTAGACAACCTGTCTTCGCAATCTAGGAGGAATTTTGGCCTTAGAGGACTCAGTAAAGACCACAAGGCAACTAAGGAACTGTCTTTTGACTCTTTGCTTAAATAACTACACGCGATAATGTCATCAAAATCACAATGCCAAGATGCGGAGAGAAGATGCATTTTGCCAATAGTTTTTAGATCGATCAGGCTTATCCTCTCATCGTAGTCGCGGTAAGGTTGGGTAAATGCAGCAACTTCACCAGATCTTGCTAAATTAACCACGTCGTTAGTGTAAAGATTCGTGGTGGCGTTGAAGGATACCGCGTCGAGTACGTCGAGTGCGTGTGATTTGAGAAACTGATTGAGCTTATCCCAAGCTTTGCGTCTTGTCTCTCGGAGCTGTAGCTCTTCTTCGGATATTTCTTCTTCTTCTTCTTTCTCTTCTTCTTCTTCTTCTTTTGTTTCTGAGCTGTTTTCGTTGCCGTTTTCTGTACCATTTTCTTCCTGGCTTGTAAAGACAAGTATAACGCTATTTATCAAATGGTAACGAACGATTATTATCAAAAGATGTTACTACTGATCGATTTCGAATGTTGCCGTACAGGAATCGAATCTATCTTGTTACCGGTATTCACATTTTCTTAATTTAAAATCCAAAACAAGTTTTCGAAAAAAGTATAATGTGGTGCTACTCACACTATCGCTAAGATTATCTGATTTTAATATAGTAATTTCATCAATTACTGTATTTTGTGTAGTAATGAAAAGAATTATTTGAAATTGAAATCAGATAAGGGCACCAATTACCAATACAAACGAACAACGAAATATAGACCACCATTAACATCCCCGTACACTTAAAGATTTGTAAACATTACTACTTTCTAAATGTGAAAAAACGAAAATAAGCGTTTATAATTTGAGTCATTCGCATATATTTGTTTAATTTAGAGGATTTTCATTGTTTCACATTGCGAAAGTCATCAGAAAAACTCGAGCTGCCCTCGCACCTCTTCGGCCACCTTTCCGTTCCAAATCTCCAGGATTCCATCATCGATCTCGTACTCGTACTGGGCCCACTGGTTCTTGGGGTGGCCGGGGTACGTCTGCGCCTCGGCGTGCTTGCTGGGCAGGTGGGTCTGGGTCGCCTGCGCCGCCACGGCGTACCGCACGTTCTCGAAGTTCTCGTAGAGCGGCGCCAGCTCGACATAGTCGTCGCGTGCTCTGCCGGGTGGTCGGTTCTTCAGGGGCCTAGGCCTCCGCAGTTCCGCCACTGGTAGCGCTAATACGATCTCGTGCAGCGGCCGCGTGGCTTTCACGAAGCCCTGCTCCAGTTCCCCTGCGCTACCGAGTCCTTTCCATTGACCTGGCGATTTGCCGATCTCCTCGCGCACCCGGCGCCAGAGCTCCTTGGAGATCGCTCGGTTCTGCCGGATCACAGCGTCGCGAGCCTCCTCGGTTAAGTATACAGCAAAATCACCTGGAGTGGATCAATTTTTCGGGCTTAATACTGCTTCTTTATACTCGTTTTCCAATGTGGTGATAAGTTGAATTACTAAAGATTTTACTGCGGATGTTGCAGTAACGATTTTTAATTTTGATTCAATGTTAAATACAAAAGACAATTTGGAATTTCTGATTTTAATCATCTTGCATTCTTGTAATCGAGCACAAGGTACTAGGTGTAAGATTCTACATCAATGATTAATCATTAACATTATAAATGTATGTTAACGTACACATAGCAGAGTAAAATACGTAGATCAGATAATTCCAAAATAACAAAATTTATCAACTGACACTTTGGAGATATCTATGTAGATCAATCACATAGTCATGTGGATATAAATTAATGGAAAACGAATTTTATTTTAATGACAACAAAAAATGTTGAAAATAAAGAATCATTATTCTTTCATAAGAGATTTCATAAAGTTGTGTCTTATCATTGAAAACTGGGTGAAGAAAAAATAGTATTTTTTTTCTAGTACCCGGGCGACTCACTTGATTATACAGTAATTTTTACAATATAGTTTAGTGATTTTAAAAGCGCTTTTTAATACAAATATACAAGTCGGTCGGCCCGTCGCTAGAAAAAAATGTTAATTATTCTAATCCATTTTTCTCATCGTAAATAATTGCAGTAAACTTGAACCTGACTCATCGGCCATTATTCTGTCCGAGGCGTATCCCAGAAGTAAGTCGGGAGCGGCGTAAGCCACGATCTTCTCGGCGAGGGACTGCAACGGGGAATCGGCCTGACGCGCCAAATCCAGCACCTCGTGCCGCGGCGCAAAGGCGTACGGACACTCGAGGAAGACATCCTCGTTGACGGCACACCCGAGACGCTGCTGGAAGGCGCGCGATAACCGCACGATCTGTACATCCTCGAGATCCGCTACTAGAGGGGACCGGTTCAACGAGACTTTTCTGGCCCTCTCAGTCATCCTTGTGAACTGCGTTGCGCTCGAATGAGAGGGGCACACGGCGCCTTATCTCGGCGCCCATCGATCAAACGGTTTCGCAGGACGCGTAACCAAGCATCGCGCAGTAACCGGGAAAAGATGTTTATCGCTTTTCAACTTCGATTATGATTTGGCATCAAAATCTGAAGCAGCAGGATTTTTTTAATAAAAATAGGTGTTAGCAGGATGAAAAAGAAAGTGTGGTTAAGGAGCAGCCCTTAATACGCCTCTAAAAATCATCTATGCAAACTGCTTTGTCCTCCCTATTGAAAAGGACTTATAAAATCTCCTAAAACCTTATAAAACTCTCTAAAATTCTCGGAAAAGGGTGCAAATACATTATTAAAATGCATTATTTATGAGGTTTTATCAGACCTTTGTACTAGGGCTGATCTCTATTAACAAGCAACCATACTGAAGTGTTACTCATGGATCTTATTGAAATTTTCCAAACTTACTTATTTTATATTGAAAAATGTTAGACACGTGTTCTTTTATACGGGCCCATATCATGTTGGGTAAAATTGTATATAAATTGTATATCAGTATCAGAAATTTGTCAAACTTCAAATCTCTGTAAGACTAGGACAACAAATTGAACTATATATTTCGCAATAAAATAAAATTGCCTAAAAAAGATTGATATAAAGACGTCAAGCTATTTTTTTATATACTCTTTTAAAATCTGTGATGAAAATTAAAAAATAATTTAGTTTTCAGGTCATATCTGCCGTTACTTCCTTTGATACAAAATAAAAAATTTGATATTTTCGTACATAATTGCAGAAATGACCGTTAAAACTCAATTGTTTTTTTATTTTGGTCATGAATTTTGAAAGAGCATCCTCAGAAATAGATGTATTGCTTTCATATTCATCTTTTTCAGGGAATATTATTCAGACAAATTTGAAGTTGAAGTCTTAGATAAATTTGATGTTTGGTTAATTTGTGATATAGACATTTGTACAAATTTACCCTTAAAACGTGCTATGGGCTCGAATAAAAAAACATGTGTCTAATTTTTCTCGATATAAAATCAATTTGAATAATTTAAAGATCCAAGAGAACACAACAACGTAGTTATAAAGTGTGTATTTAAGTGTTTCTCCGTTTGTAAGTAATAATAGTAATAATAGTAATAATAATTATATAAATTTTCTCGTAAAATAAGCTTTACCTAAATGTCTCATTAACAGATTCCCTATACCTCCAATCGACTATTTTCAATTAAATTAAGTCACACCGGCAATTACAGTCCATTGCTCATCTCGGGATGCAAGAGTCATTCGCAAGAAACACGCTTGCGCAAGTCGATGAGTCAATGTCTTTGCTTTTCAATGAACGTAAGAGGTCATTGATAAAAAAATGAAAATAAAAACTTGGCGCGCTCGGCTGATAAAAAGCACGGTCAACGTCACATCCGCGCCCCGGCTCCTCCGCTGCATCGGTGAGCGGTGCATTGTACACACGCGCGAAGTGGTCGCTGCAGAAAGCGTATGGCTGGAATGCAGGAACCCGCGAGTCGCGCGGATATATAAGAATTTCACTTTCACCGGCCCGTCGAGGCGCGATTAAAGCTCGCTAACACGCGAGGCTCGCTCGTATCCCGCCCGGTGTTCAAGGGTCCGATCGGCTCGGTCAGTGTTGTCGAGTCCAGGGAGGTGATGTTAATTGGCAATTAGGTTCTACCTTGCTCGACCTTTTCACTTCCAATTTTTTTTTAAAGTCCGTATTATAATTTCGCCCAGCGATCCTATCGAGTTATCGGTTTCCCCGATATCGAAGATCCTCCTCGATCTCGATCTCGAAACAGAAGAATGTCAATTGTTTTTGTTTACATTTTTGAATCGGGTTATGGGCGGAAACCTAGTTAGGTTTTAAGAGTTTAGGATATACTAGTACCCGAACGGAAAAGACTCAAGGCTGACCTGACGTAATCGTGAGGCCCTTACAAGGCGTAATGCTAGGATAAGGCGGACTTTATTTTAGAACAGCCTTATCATTGCCTGATTCATACCTTACAATTTGCTTTACTTTAATTCTGACTCAACCTAACCTCAGTTAGTTACTTACACGGCAAAAGAAATATCGTAGTTTTGAGGTTATATTTAGCCTTATCCGCGCCTGGTTACTCCCTGTGAATTTTGAATACATCCTTACATAGCACGTTAGGGCTTTGCTATCGCCCCGTTACGCGCCTGGAAAGGGCCTGGTGATTGTGCCTCACCAGGGCCTTACGATTACGTAAGGCTCCGGGCCAGGCCCTCATGTGCGCCTTAGTTAGTTTTCCGTTCGGGTAGTTTATCAATTTTGAACCGGGTGTATTATGTAGTAGAGAGAAAAATTAAAATGGCTTAGTTTAATTCTTAAGATACACACTAATTTGATACTTTACAGGTGATCGATGGAAAGGTGAAGACTTGAATTGTAAGAATGAGTTACAAGTTGTCGAAGTACATCCGAGTCTAAAATAGCCACTATACGAACTTTTTGAAGTGTGCACCTTAGGGTTAAACATACCAAGTGTAAATGCAGGGTATGTTTCGCATGCGACTACGATATGTAATAAGAGAATCAAGTCATTAGCATTTAGGAAAAAATAAATCATTCAGCTAAATGCAGTTCGTCGGTTACGAATAAAAAGTTCAGTACTTTAAAACAATGAAAACAAGAAATTTAAAACAAAAACTTAGTTCTTCTGCAAATTAAAGGTAAATTTAAATAAATTAAATGTATTTAAGTAAATTTTAAGGACGTTAAATATTAACTATCTTAATTTTTATCGAATGCTTTTTCAAATATTATTTAAAATTTATAAACATTATCGGAAATTTTTCTGCAATTTTAGAGAAAATAAGAAAATTTTTATTGAGTTTATTTAAAAAATGTTCTCAATCTCAATTGAGATTAAGTGATGAGAGTAGAAATGAATAGATGATTATTTAAATGTATTTTTTGTACTCAAACTTGACAAAGAATATTAATTATACATTGAGGAAAATACTTAATCTAATTTTGAAGAGATTTACCCTAAGTGATCTACGAGTGGTGATGCATCGATCGACTAGTCTGGAAATCTTTTCAAGCGCTCGAGGCGCATGAATGTCACATGGCTAAATATAACCGTGGTAAAAAAGAACCAGGAGGAAAAATAATACTTTGCAACGTTGTCCGAAGACGCGACTTAAGATCGAAAGATCATTTAGCACAGCTAGTATAAGATATTTTGTTACAGTAATACTAAAGTAAATAAAACGTCATATATATTTTGGATAGATTCTTTCATTTTTATAACAATAAAAATTAACAGCTTTAAAAATGTATAATTTTTTAGAAAATAGTTTTCGATTGCATTTCTTATTTAAACTATCAATATAGCCACAAGTGTCGCGTTTTGAATCGCAGACTTTGATTTCAAAAATTAAATTCACGACCTATTAAATGAAGAAAGCTATAAAGACTAAGAATATGAATCTGTTTTAAGGTCAGAAGAATCGGCTTCTATCGTAAACGAAGTGTCATGAAAACTGCTTCAGGCCATCATCTCTAAAAATAGAAGAAAACAAGCGGAGTCGGCGAGAGCCTCTCTGGTTTTATTCATATTTATACTCGAAATAAAAAGGGCTGCTTAAAATTTAAAGTTGCAAAATTTTAATTAAATATAAAGACTTGCTTAAAATAGTAAAAGCCTCAACAATAAACAAATAAATATTAAAACTCAAAGTCTTATTCCATTTGATATAGTATCAAACAATATTGAAAAATTCTATTCCTTTTTTATTAAACTAAATTCCTCTTAATTAATGGATTCATCAATTAGGATTTTGCATGAAAATTTTCATTATCTCCATCAAATAGAATATTGAAAAATAATCGATGCGCATTTTTAATTTTTCAATTTAATATTTATTAGCCAAGATATAGGAATATCGAATTCATCGCAACCGCGACATCACCACGGCATAGTATCCATACAATGTACAATCGTGACGTCACGCGAATTTTCGAAGATCCACACCTTTGCTAATATTCACTAAATTAAAAAAATATATATATATTGTTTGATATTCCATCATATGGAATTCAAACAAATTTTTCATGCAAAGACTCAATTAAGAGACACATTACAAAAGTGGAACATCCAGACTGAGAAAGCAGCGAAGCACCTTGGCTATTTTCAACAAACCCCATTTCCAACGTCCGACTGACCAAAACAAAGGAGGGGCATGGAGTGCAGAAGACGAACCGGGAACTAGCGGTTCGAAATTCATAAGCACAGGCCTTACAATATTTCCGGCCGGGAGATTCCTCCTCCCGGTCGCGGCTGTTGCTTTCCTCCTCCCGCTCGCGGAGCCAATGACCCAGATGCGCGCCTTGGCTTTTTCCTTATCTCGCCGCTCGCGTAAGCACCTTTTGGATGCGTAACTTTAGACGCGCCGCTGCTGGCGGATTCCTCTTCTTCTTTTTTCACGGCGGAGGATCTCCTCTTTCGCCGCGGCAGTAATCCGCCTCGATAATGAGGAACGCGAGTCGAGCGATCGGCGCTGATTTCATAGTCGGTTGTCCTACGCGGAGACAAGAAGAAATTCTTTCGCAAGGAGTTGCGTAACGCGCGAATATTTCAGCGGCGGGTCGCGCGAGCCGAGGCTTTAATAGAGAGATACTCGATGTAATTTCTGGAATCGATCGATCCGATGGCTGAATTAGAAGCGGAGCCGATGATTTGCCGGTGGGTGCCGATTTTCGCGGCACGACTGCACGGTAAAGAGATGCATTTTACATAGTAAATTTTGTCCGGTACGTTACTGTTTTTTTTGAAAATTTTAGTTACCTTTTTTCCACACATGGTAATGAAAATCAAAGTAGAAGGCAGATAAAAAAATATATTTTTCACATTTCTATGACTTAATTAATACGTTGTATGTCATTTTTTAAATAGAATTTAGTTTAACAAAGGCTTTATTAAAGAGACCTGGAATCTATCGATTTTATGGTTCAATTAAAGGAATCTGCGCCGATGATTATTTGCCAGTAGGTACCGATTTTCGCGGCACGACTGCACAGTAAAGAGATACACTGTGAATGCATTATCAGGTATTTGCTAGAAAGTGTATACTATTCGTTCGAAAATTTTAGATCATTTTTTTTTAAACACATGGCCATGAAAATTAAAGTAGATCATTTTTTACGTTCGTTTTAAAGAATTAATGTTTTCACTTTTCTATCAGTTAATGGGTCGTCTGTCATTTTTTGTAGAATTTTTTTAGAGCAAAAATTTCGAAACGAGATGAAAGAGCTAAAAAGTGGTACAACTTTTATTTCTGTCACAGGTATCTCTAGTAAAAAATTTGCCATTTTTTACCAAGAATTTTTTGTACAAATTGTTATTTTTATGTTAAGGTATAACAAAATTAATACTATAATGATGTACAGATTAGCGAATCACAATTTATTAAAATAAAAAATTGGATAATAGATTTGTGAGGCACATTAAAAAAATGATCTCAAACTTTTTAACAATAGCTATTTATAAACTATCTTTTCTTATTGTAATTTTCGATTTTAAACAAACAAAAAAAAAATAGAAATGCTTACACTTACTTTCGAAAGTGTTACTACCTACATGCAGGTTAAAAGTTTAAACATTTTTTTTAAATCAAGTAATAAAAGATAAAAGTGGATATACAGTTATACGCGTCTGATAAGTAGAAAACGGGTCGGTTTATACAGACAACTTTTACTACTGATTAGTATATGCAAATTTTCCATATGCAAATGTACTTCACGTATTACAACTGTACCTTTTTTATCTGGGACAAGAGGTTTCGATTTTGAATATTAATGTAAAGATGCTGTAAATGCATGCTTGTAGTAATATAAGTTATGTGAGTAGATAGTTATTTTATTATCGACGTATTTAATTCTAATTTAAATCGGTACACGAAGAAAATTAGTTCCACAAAATGATTGTTTGTACAATAAATGTTATTGCAGTTTTAACAAGAAATACGATAAAACTATTTTGCTACATATTAATCTAAACAGTGTAGAAATTATTCTCATCCCAGATTGGGAGCAAAATTAACAGTGTGAGTCTCTGTGCCTTTACTACTAGAAATCGTAATAATTTTTACTCGATCAAATATTATATATATATATATATATATATATATCATTTACTTTGATTTATGTAATAGTTATGATTAACTAATATATAGCAATGGGCTTCCTCGACTAATCTATTTCAATCGAGTATAATTTTAAATGAAATTAATTAAGATAAAGATTTGAATATCACTTTCCCCTCGAAAAAATCATAAATGGAAAAAAAGTTACAGTAAAAATTACTATATAACCTTTACTAAAGCAAGGGTAAACTGGAAAAATCACAAAAAATTAGCATAGTAACTACCAAATTTTACTATGAATCAACAAAGTAAAGTTTAATAATATAAATATTTCAAAAACTACTAAACCATTACCAACTTTCGTCATTATACCAACTTTTATCATTTTTCAAATATACCCTCACTTTAGTAAAAAAAACTGCAACAGCTTTGAATGCAAAATTTTTTCGTCGTGTAAAAAAGGAAGAAGGGCAAGTAAACAAAAAGCATCATCGTTAAAAATCGGTGTCATTTTCTAGGCGCGCAGACGCGCGCATTGTGTATAAGGGACGACTGCGAGAGATAATGCCGTATGGGAGCGGACTCGCTCGGCTCTCCCACCCGGCGGCAGCGCCGGGTGTAATTTACATCTCGGTAACGGTATATTGCGGCACGCACGCAGGCGCTGCCTCGGCCGGTCGCGGCCATTTATGTCGATATCACGATTTCGCACCCGAGAGGAGGAGAGCCGCGCCGGCCTCTGCTCGCGCCCCAGGAAGCGCGCCTCGTAAAAGTCGAGTGACCACCGTGGAAGTAGGCGATATTTTTATTTTCTCGCTAATGGATTGAGACGCGCGTTTTCAATGTATTTGTTAATTATTATTTTGTTCTCTTTTTCACAAACAGTTGTAAGCGTCTTCATTTTAGGAGCGAGAATTTGATTGAAAGGGATTTCTCCTGCTAGATTTAGATTACATTTAATATTGGAAAAAATTTAGCGGAATTTTTGCTATATTTTATAGTACTGAGAAGGTATTCTATAAAAGCAGTAAATTATTCTATAAAAGCAGTGAATTTTGTGACAGAAAGAATATCTATAAGATTTCCTGTAATAATATTTGTCCGCATTTTGATTCTCCGGTTGTTTTTCTGTTAAACTACAGATTTTTGTAACTTTCATTTTGAACTTTTATATCAGGAACCCTGCTGGAAATTGTCTAGTTTTCTCCTATGATGAAACGATTTTTTGAACACTTTTCGCCTATTTAATAGCTAGTTTGAAAATTGACCATTAAATGGTCAAGAAATGTCCGAAAAATCGTTTCATTAAGGGTAATTTATTATGATTTCTACCAAAATCATCATAATCTCCCTCTTCCATAAGAATCTACGTTAAATAGTTCCAGCACTATTTGAAAAAAAGATCCATAAATATATTTCGAGAAAAATTCACAGAATTTGATTTTGGATTCCAGATGCTCCTTTTGATATGTGCTGTATTTTAAATAAATGTGTACAAAGTAAATTACGCTTTCGTTATGTTAATATTAAAGAATTGTAATACTCAATTGTAATTGTATACCCTCCGAGTCCTGGATTTCTCACAAATTTTACAGAATGATTCTTAAATCTTAAATAATGAATGACTCGGAATGTTATCTCATAGAATCTTATCACAAAAATGGGATACATTATTAAAAAATCATTTACGAAAAAGTTAATTACTTGCAAACTAAAAGTCGCTTAAATAATAAAAATAAAGGAGTACAAAAAGCACACAATATCATGGCATATAATGGATTAAAAAGTCTTTATCGGTTCAGGATTTATGCATAATTAAAGTAAGAGAAGAAAATCAGTAGAACCAAGCGCAGTTGATAATTTATACCAACTTTCGTTTATAATTTTTTAGTAATACTTAATGGCGCGTAACTTTTGAGCCAATATAGAGATAAGTCTCAAATTACATGTTCGATCGATCTTCTTTATTTTTCTTTTCATAAGTAATTATGCGACTTTCATTTTGCGAGTAATTAACGCAAATTCCCTCTGGATTGCTAATCTAATGCTACCCATTTTTGTTACTAGACTCCATAGACCAAAATTCCGATACCCTATTGATAATTTTTTATTTAAATTCTGCAAAATTTGAGAGAAATCCAGGACCCATAGTTTATCCTTGCATTCAAGAAGATCATCGCACGGTAATGCTAGCTCATGAAGTCCGATACTTTCATTTGCTAGCTTTTTTCTTGTTATTGAAAGAGGAATGCACCTTGGAAATGTAGGTCGAGGGAGTAAGAGCATTAAGGCTGAAATGCTTCCGATTTCGAATGAAATTGCGCTTCGCCGCAAGTTCCTTTTATTTTCGCGCGCGCGCGCGCATGGTTCTGATTGCACGATTAAATTGACTCACGGAGGAAGTAAATTAGCACGCATTAAGGACGTTCGTCAATTCGTTACATTAGACTTAAAAATCTGAGAAAAATGACTGAATTCCAGTAACGTATTCATCAACTTCTGCCGTGAGTACGTGCACTTCACATTTATTTTGCGTGAATTACAGGCGATTTGAGGAAGGAAGGCAATAATTTCCTATGCTAATAATAGTGCGAACCGATCGCGTAAAGCACGAAGTATAAAAACTAGTTCATTAACAAAATGACTCAAGAGTCTAAAAATTCCTTCGTTACATCTTAGTTCATTACCTAAAACAATACTATTCTTGTATCTATAATATACTTCTACTATGTCCTATTCAAAATGTATTTTGCAACTCTTTATTTTAGCGAATTTTAAGACATTATTTGATTGAAATATGTTAAAAAAAAATATCTTTTCGAATTAATTGAATTGATTAAATTTTATTAAGAAAATCAAAATGAATGAATTAATTATGTCAATATCAGTATATTATTAAATCCCAGTTTAATCACTTTAATATGTGATTTCAAGAAAATAATTCTTTTTATACGCGATTCGATTCAATCATTTCTTGAAAAAATATATTAAAAATAAAATTGTCCTTACTACGTATTTACGGTAATCATTGAATCATATCACGAGCACATGGAAAAACTAGTCGTCAAAAGGCGATTTTCCTCACGCATTCGCTTCTAGTCTCGCATGACGCCGCAACAGTTGAAAAAATTAAACTATTACATATATAGATATATACCTTTAATTCTTTATTTGTCCCTGAGGCAAAAATCAATACACACATAAAATAAATAAAATAAATAAATTCCAAGTGTATCATGTATCATACTAGAATTATGTGGTGTTAAATCTATAAAGAAACTTTTTTATAGTCGGCTTCAGTTTGATCGAGATAGGAAAGAACTAGTGCATTGTATTGTAATCCTAGTAGAAATCTCCAATTACAGTTATACCCATAAACTGGCCAGTTTCTGTTTGAAGACCAAAAGAGGCCAATTGTTGTCCAGTAACTGACCAAAAAATGGGTTTACCCTACAAATTGATTTTTACCAAGATAGCTTTCAGTCAAAAGTAGAAACTGCACTAGTAAACCAAAGTAAATTTTAAATCGTGACAATTTAAACGCCATTTAAAGCGAGAGAGAAAGAGACGGTATCGCGGCAGCAGCAAGTTGCAGGTCGCGCGCGGAGTGCGTTGTTCCTCCGGCGCGGCGACCTTGCAGAAGCGGCGGCGCGGCGAGCGCCTACCGGCGAAACCGACGCCACGATCTATGACGTAATCCACGCAAATTTAGAGGTACTCCCGCGATACTTTTTAACGCTGCCTTTTACAACTATAAAAGCGACGGAGGCGGCCGATAGCATTGAGCCGGCGCTCGAGTCCTCGCGGACGGGACGAGTGTGTGCGCTTGTAAGGCGAGCCGCGGAGAGAGAGGCCGACTTACGTGTCGCAAGGCCCGTGCGACTCGCGCCCCTTTTTTCACATAAATTTTAACCATAAATCGCGACCCCGTTCTGCGCAGCTATGCAAACGAAACGTCGACTTGCAAATTGTAAAACTTCGAGTTTAAATTAAAAAGCGAAGAAATTTACTTTCGTGGCACTAAAAAAAGGTAGCGACTATATTTTATAGAAGAGTTGGTCATCTTTGACATCCACATTTCTGCCAGTTGTGGCTATATGCTCGTACAATTTGATTGACAAAATCGATGTTTCCTTGATAGTCGAAGATCATAGACGAAAATAAACATTTGGAATTATCTGACATCAAAAATGTGTCGCTTATCTCTTTTATTGCAAATACTTAAAAATTTGTATTGTTTTTTTAACGATATATAAGCCTACAAATTGTTGAAAAGAGAATTGCCAGTCAAAGAAGGCAGGAAAATTTAATTCGTTCAAAAATAAAATAAAATAAATAATAGTTCTATCAAAACAGAAGATTCAATATACATTAGAATTATGTGTAATAAAATTGCACCAGATCTTCATCTTTGGTCTCTTCCATAAATTTGGAATGAATCACCATTATTTTAAATAATAAGAAGTTTTAAATTGTAGCTTTGCCCTTTAACTTCTAATCTCTCATAATGTCAAAGAGTGATTTTATTCACTCTTTCTCCGAGTGATTTGGTAATCACTCCTTTTCGTGTGATT
>JAXIUT010022567.1:0-17537 GCA_035586675.1 Eurytoma californica | reverse complement strand
CTAAATATGAGTTTCTAAACGAAAAATAGAAATACAATTTTTTTTGCCGTCACAAGGCTTTCTCTATGAGAAAGCAAAAAATAGAAATAAAATTTTTGTTACCGTCACTAAGCTTTCTCTACGAGAAATAAAAATGAAAAATCTCGATCATTACCAATCACATCTTTATTTAAAAAATTAGCCTACGTTTCCATGCTGTCTTTTACAAAGTGCTCAATCGAGAACCAATGTTTAAGTGAAATTTATTTGAATAATTAATTAAAGAATCTAATATAAAATATATTAACCAGATAGTAATTGTCAATCTCCCCTCTCCATAACGTCGTTCGGAAACAATTATCGAAAAGGTGAGAAAGAGTTGGTATTTATATATTTGTCAAAGCTGGAAATTTAGAGAAAAGGAAGGAAAGGGTATGATTACGCGCGGAGCGGCAAGTAGAGCGCTTGGTGAGAAGGGAGCGTGGTGGGTGTAGGCAAGCAGTCAGTCGCGACCAAGTAGCTGGGGCGGCCGTCAGCAGAATGATTAGGAATAGTCTATATTTTGGACGACCAAGCAGCTGAGCAGGGTGGTGTACTTTTCCACATCATGCTTGCTTTTTCATTAGGATTTTCCTTGGTCTGCTCGCTGCACTGCTATTTAAACATTATTTTTCGATACATATTTTTTAGATATCCTCAAAATTTTTATTTCATTTCAATATGTGTGGAAAAGAATAAAAGTGTATAAGATGTTAGGTTATTTAAAAAAAAAATTGAATTTTGCTTTTTAGCAAAAACTTTTCATTTTTTATTAATATTAGAGATACTACCCTACTGAAAAATCTCAGGTGACATTTCAGCTGAATTCTCAGATAAAACCTCACCTGAAATATCACGCCAAAATCTCAGGTGATTTTCAATTAAAAGCTTCGTTATAATTGTAGTTTCTTAATAATATCTTTTCATTTTTCTTGAGATCTTTCTCATTTTTAAACGTGCCGAAAGGTGTTATCATCTTGATGGTACATCGGAAAATACACGTTATGAAATCTTTTATATCTATTTTAGCATTATTTAACTTGGTAAAAATCTCAGATGAGTTTTCACCTGAGAATTCACCTGAAATCTCACCTAAGATTTTTTAGTAGGGTTATTGCTTGCTCTTTGAGGAAGTTTTGTAATAGTGATTTTTGAAGTTTTAGTAAAAACATATTAGAAATGTTTTTTAAGGTGTGTCACGCCCTACCTGTATTTCCCGATTCTAGCGCCCTTCTTCATCTCTTCATCTCGTCGGTAAGAAAGAGTCCCAGGAGATAAAAACCTTCTCAGGGCATCACTTACCGTCGACATGAAGTGGGACAGTCTCTTACCCTCTAACTCAGTTTAGGCCTCCGGTAGTGTTCATAAAATTTGACCGCACGGATCCCTAGCGCAAAGGCTGCGTAGCCTCACTATGGTCAGCACCCTGATCCTCTCAAAAAAAAAGGTTTCGGCGAAAAGTCGTAAAATCTAAGTGTACGAGTTTTCCCACCAGCACAACGCGCACGTGTACGAACACATGGCCACTAAGAGTCCCAAGCGAGGGAAAAACAAAAAAAATAATAAGCAATAAAACCCCTACTGGAAAAAATTTGTTGTGCCAAATTGTGCTAAATTGTGCCAAATTATGCTCAATTGTGCCAAATTATGCTAAATTGTGCCAAACAGTGCCATACCTTGCCAAATTGTGATAAACTATGCTATAGCTATGCCATTTCGGAAATTTCGCACAGTTTGGGACAGTTTGATATAATTTAGCATAGATTGAAATAGTTCGGCAGAATGTGACATTATTTGGCATAACTTGGCTCATTGTAAATTAAAAAAAAAAAATTAATTTTTAATGAAAAATTGGCATACGTTGGCATGAAATGGCACAATCTGTCATGAAATGTTACAGTTTGGCATGAAATGGCACAGTCTGGCATGAAATAACACAGTCTTAGTCTGAGGATGTGCCAATTTGTTGTAAAAAAGATATAAAAATATTTTCTGAATCATTCTATTATGTCTAATCACGCCAAACTGTGTAAAACCGTGTTGCCCTGTGCCAGTGTGTGCCGTGCTGTGCCAATCTGGGCCGGTCCGTGCGGATTCGTGCCAAGCCGTGCCAAATTGAAGAAAACGATAGAAAAATTATTGTTTCTTAAAATTTGTGACTATGCCTCACAATGCTAAAATGTGCCACAGTATGCCAGGCTGTCCCAAACTGTGCCAAACTGTGCTAAACGTCCGAATTGGCATACCTGTGGCAAAAATTGGGATGGATTATCACAGTTTGGCACAGTTTCGCACGTTTTGGCACTATTTTCATTTCCACTAGGGACCCCAGGCTACGTCCGACCAAGCTCTGATTGCAATCCTACATACTTTAGGAAAAGTAAAAGAAAAAAACTGTTTTTTATTACTGATTATTATTATAATAAATGTCTTTTATTTTAAAACTTCATATATAATAAGAATTAATAGTTTGATTATTCATAAACCAAAAATTAATTATTTTCTTACAATAATAAAACTCATTTCATATATCTATAAAAATATACTTAAACAAAATCAATTAATTTCATTTAAATTCTTAATAATCTAATCATTTTTCTCTTTGTAAATAATCAAGTTTTTGGTTTTTAGAATTTAAACAAAATATCTTGCTGTACTTTATTTTTGCGTCAACGCGCCAGCATGTCCTCGCGTTTTTTAAGTTACAAGTCGGACGCTTCTGAGCGATAAGAGGTGTCCGATGGGCGCGAGACGCTCCGCTCATCACCATTCCCAAGGTGCTGGAGTTGGGAGCACATCCGAAACTTCTACGTCGACAAAAATCGTCGCGCAAGCGACGACGAAGTCGTCGCATCGTAGTCAATCGTTGGGCAGACCGGGAAGGAAGCAGCTCGGCGATCCGGAGCGCGCCGAAGAGTAGCGGCCCACCAGAGTCGCCGAGGTGTCCCTTTCTGGCTCCCGGCGGCTCATCGTGTCATAGTGTAAGAATATAAGTGTAGATATAGCAATAAAAGAAAACCATAGCGTAGGGTCACAATTATAAACAAATAAACATGTGTCGTGCTTAAGGTGTTGTGTTTTTTTTATTATAACGTAACCCCAGGACGTAACAATCAATTTATTTCTTTTCATGTTTCAATAATAAATAATTACTATTTTCCTGTAAATAATCAAGTTTTTAATTTCAGCATTTAAGAAAATATGTTTTTTAACTATTTTAGAACAATAGGAATATTTTTATTACTATTTCGATTATTTTGCTTATTATTATAAATAAATAAAAGCTAACTCAGCGTGAGTTATAATATGAAAGTAAAAATATTTGTATATATGAAAGTTCCAAAATTCATAGTTTAATTGAAAATATCGGAATATTGTCAAAATTCATTGTAACGGAAGAACTCCCTCCTCCCTCTCAAGTCTCTCACTCTCTCTCTTCGGTAAGGCCAACCCTATTGAAAAGAAATACGTAATTTTGTTACGTATTTTTGTTACGTAACAAAAGTACGTAATAAAAGTAAGTAACAAAGCGTTCGAATTAGTGTGGTATTTTTGTTACGTAATTTTCTTATTATGATTTTATTTTGGAGTAATGTAACATTAGTTCGTAACCTGAAATAGCGCCCATTACATGGAGTACCATCCGGATGATAACACATAAAGTGGGGGATTAAGTTTGAAAATCATTATTTTTCCGAAATTTAAGATAGGGGTTACGTAACAAAAATAGGTAACAAAATTACGTGACAAAGTTACGCAGCAAAAATACATCTACATTTGCCTCCGTACTCTGCGCTAGAATATTAAATCAATATTAAATAAAGAGAGAAATAGATAGATGTTCCTTTTATTTGCTTTCCAGGCAAAATTATAGATATAAAAATACAGATATAAATATATATGTATATATTTTTTTTTCACAAGAAAATAAGGCCTATGGGATTAAACTAAATGTATCGCACTTGATTTTTAGGTTCAAGAAAACACTTTGCAAAGTTTAACAGAGATTGGTGTTGCTGAGTTGAAAACCTCTCCTAGAGCAAGTCCGGCCGTGCGATACCCCTGAGCGCAAGCTCGTTGGGGTATGCAGGCTGGGCATTGCCTCTAACACCTTGATTTCTGATATGTTCTTGTGCAACAATCGCCGCGGAGGATTACACTGGATCCCCCCACCTTCGAGACCCTTCTCAACGAAAATGCCAACTTGAGGATACCGCGAACCCTCTCTCCTTTTTTCTCCTGTTTGCTCTCTCATCACTGCTCGATTTAAAAGTCCTTGCCACTTTTCAGCCTCAGAAGCGATGTACGGATATACATGTCAATGGTGATAAGAAGGGGGAAGATCGGATCGATTTATGATATCAAATTTGGATATTACAATCGCATTGGCATTTCAGAGGCCTCCCTGAGGGTAACATTTAAATAATCTTGATACAACTTAAAGGATAGAGAGAGAGAGAGAGCGAGAGAGAGAGAGAGAGAGAGAGAGAGAGAGAGAGAGAGAGAGCGCGATTAACTCCAGGCACTAGTAGTCCTATTTCAACTTCTGAAATCTTTTAAATCCACTAAAGTGTTACATGGACCAGCGTGAAGAAACAGCAGGGTTATTTTGTCGAATTCCTCGCAACTGATGCCTCTTAGCGGCAAAGCTGATGCATAAACTAGCTACGCTACGAGCGCCAACCGCCCATTATGTTACTGAGCAAGGGCTCTATTTTATCTTCGATCTTCTTATACCGACTCTTTGGCACGGTGGCGGAGCCACACTTATGCAGGATTTTGTTGTAATGGTACCTTACAACAACATCCCTGTAGTGGATGGGATTCTGTTAGGTTTTGCCAGGTTTACAACTACAAATCTTGCGACAGCAGGGTTTACAGAAAATTCTTTAGAGAAATTTCAAAAGAAAACCTGTAAAGAATTTAAGAAGGAAAAATTTGCATAGAACTCATATATTTTCTGGCAGCATTTCCTTTTAAAATTTGTCTGCATCGTTTTCATGCAGTACTGACCAGGAGAGTGTTTCACCTCCGGAACACCAATCTCCCCGAAACTTTGCATGGTGTTTTTTCAAGCCTTAATATGAAGTCTGATACTTTTAGTTTGATCTCATAGGCCTTGCTTTCTTGTACCGAAACTTATACACCTTTGTCATATTGCAATGCATGAATTATTATAAATCTTGGATTTATTAATTTTCATTAATTTATTTACGACTATAATCACTTACATAAAAGAAAATATATTAATTTTAACAAAATGAAATAGTTTTAAACCATTTGTATACAATTTTACCTTTTATTCAGCGGATAACTTTTACCAGTTTAATACTTGCATTGCAGAGACTTCGCTACTACTTACTGGACCAAGAGACTTCATATTGCTTACTTCATATTACTTTTCTTAAGTACATTGTTATTTACATGTAATCTATAAGAATGTGATTTAATTAAAAAAAGTAAGCAATATGAAGTCCCTTGGTCTAGTTAGCAGCAGCGATGAACCTGCGATACAAGTATTCGATTGGTAAAAGTTATTATCCGCTGAATAAAAGGTAATAAAAATATACAAAAGGTTGAAAACTATTTAATTTTGTTAAAATTAAATAATAAACAAATACAGTAATAAACAAATTAATGAAAATTAATAAATTCGCAGATTTACAATAATTCAAGCTATTCGAGTATTGCAATATAACAAAGGTGTATAAGTCTCCGTACAAGAAAGCAAAGCCTATGAGTTCAAACTAAGGCTTAAAAAATCACCATGTAAAGTTTCGGAAAGATTGGTGTTTCGGAGGTGAAACACTCTCCTTGTTAGTCACTTCAGCCACAGGATCCTACAGAATTTTGTTTTGTACAGGATTACCTTAATAAAGTTTACCTATAAGGGATACTTTAATAGTAATAATTAATGCTACACCAATTCTCTTTTCGGAAGTAAATTAGGAGTGAAGAGAGAAGAGAGCAATAATAATAATTAACACCGATTAAGGTCTTGCACGAAAAATATTATCCTTTTACCTTTCTCTTTATATTTATATCTCTATGTCTAAATCGAGGGAGGTGTAAGATAGGGAAAGGAAAAGAAAAATGCGTGAGAGTAGTGGAAGGAGGGGTTGCTGTAGCAACAGGTGATTTCCATACCAACAGGCGGTTGCTATAGCAACCGGTGGTTACCATAACAGCGGCTGGTTGCCCTGGGGGAGGAGGGGGAGAGGGTGATTCTTAAAACGCGGCGGCGGCGATATTTTTTTATAATATAGAGAGATAAAAGTATTCTCAGGGGAATTTGCACAAAAAACTAACACGACATTTAAAATGTTGATAGATATGTAACTTCAGAAAATAAAAATCCTCAGCCGTACCGTTTACGAATTATTTAAATGCAAAGTTGCATTGTTTTGGTCGACTGGGTCATACGCTGCGAGAGCGAGAGAGACATAATGAATATGCGGAATGGGGGAAACGCCACATTTTCGCTGTCTCTCACACTCTCAACTAGTATTATATATGCCTACACATCCACCTTAAGAGTGCTCCACTTCTAAGGAGGAAATGGGCAATAGCGAATCAGAGCCCGCGAATTTTTCTGCACAGATTACGACTCGAGTTTTTGCTGAATCGATCTAAAAATACTTGCATAATGTTCCTTGATGATTTATACACGTGGGAAGACTGCAAAATGTTGGCTAAAAATTTTTTAAACGCGCTAAAAAATAAAGAAAATTTGGGATGGCTTGTCTTCTGCTCCTAGCGCAAGCTAAATTGAGCAAATTGAGAAAAAAAAATTTGCTTGCTTAAAATAAATGGCTCGCTGCGGTTAAATACTAGATATGCGGGCCGCTGCCCATCGCTCTTATCTCTAGTTGACGATGCAGCGTCCTTGCCGCGGCCGTGAACCACGGCGGCCTTGCGAACGCCGGCGTCTCGGGTGACGCCGGCATCTGAGCGTATGGCTCAGCTGTCGATTTATGTAAATAAAAAAAAAAAAAAAATAAATTAGCCGGCGTGCTTCGCACTTACATAAAAAAATAATGAAAATAAGGATAGATTTATGATAAAATAATAATAAAGAAAAAGTATATAAATGAGGTGGCCTTCGGCCGACTCACCTCTCCCGCATGTACATCGACCATACATATAAACCATACCACTTTTCGCGCACTATCACCCGCGGCATTACACTCACTTGGCGGCGGGCGGGATCTTCTTTCTTCTCCTGCCGTTGCTTTCTCCTGCTGGTGGCGGCTCTCCGGTCGCGGTTCGCTGTCCTTGGGTGGAACTCGCATCGTACTGGGTCCCAGTACACCTTTTTTCGCTCCTCCCTCTTGCTCTGAAGGTGCTGGTGTAACGGATTCATTGGCGCTTCCGTTGGCCCAGCTATCGGGTGTTAACTGGCGGATGGTCGGCTGGTTCCTGTTTGCTGGCTGGTGGATGGTCGTTGTACCGACTCTTTTTGCGGGACGTGGCTTTGAATGATAGGCTGCACTAGGCGAATATCTGTTTTTCCCAGTGCCGCCTCCTCTGGTGTGCGGCTGGCCGGGCACGCTGGAAGGTAAATTCTTCTTCCCTCAGGGTGAGGCCCAGCGCCCTACCATTGCCAGCGGCTGCCAGCTTCTCCCATTTGCGGTTGAGCCGCTCCGCGTCTCGACGTATTTCTGCTTGCACTCGCTCCTTCTCCCCGAATGCGAGAATGGCTTCCCTCCGCCATTCTTCTTCCAGCTCCTCCATCCTGGCGGTACGTTCCGATGCGACTCGGCGGCTCTCGGCCGTGTCGGATTCCCGCAGTAGACAGTCCATCTGCTGGGAGATAAACGCCTGCTTCATTCGCGCCGCAAATTCCTCGGTCTGACGGCACTCCTCTTACTTGGCGGCGACCTGGTCGGCGACGGCTCGCGTTCGATGCGCCTCTTCCCTTATGGCGTGGAGTTCCCGCATCATGCGTCGTCGTTGCTCGTCGTATCTCTCGGCGTGAGCCTCGCGATCGAGGCGTGCCTGTTCGAGTCGCGCGGCTTCCTCGCGGTCCCGACGCTTGGTTTCTTCCGCGGCCGCCTTGAGTTCTCTCCGCCACCGAGACAGGTGGCTCGGGTACGTCACGCGATCGAATTGTCGGTTACTTTTACTCCCGGACCGTGAAACAAAAGTTCGTAAGAACACTCCATCCATCGTACTCGCGGGAAAAATGTCCTTTTACGCTCATAAATTTTATTCTAGGGAGCGCGTTTAACAAATTAAGTGACATTTGTGTTAAGCATGCTACGCGTGCAGCTTCGACGCTACGCGCCCATAAATCTTACAGATGAGTTTGCTTCGCTTACATTTACGGAGACTTAAATTTTATAGAGGGACCCGCAGCCCCACGCAACATATTTTTCGCATATTTACGCTTGCCGAGCCTCGCTTGCTCGGATTACGGCCTTAGGAGCGGAGACGGTGACCCCCCCCCCCAAAAAAATGGTGCCCCCCCCAAAGAAAAGGGAAATGACAAAAAAAAAAACAGCGCCCGAACGGTCCGACTGTCTTGGGTACGCGACGTTACCCCTACGAGAAAAAAAACAACTTAGCGGAGGGCTAATAAAGTGCGTGCATCGTAATTGCCCAAAACGCGACAAAGAAAAAGAGGAGAAAGAAGGAAACGAAAGGGACGACGCCCGAAACGTGTTTATACAGGAACCATCCAGATTAACGCGCCCCCATTCTTGTTTACAACGTAGGAAACAAAAAAAAAGTTCGATGCGAAACCTCGAAGAAGACGGCCAGCTACATGAGAGGCAGAGGGAAATATGTCCTCCCGGACGATCCGGACACAACCATTGGTGCCGTAAACCCAAAACAAAACCGCAGTTGTGGGCTCAACGTGTCAACGCCCGGGATATAACATTGGTGCCGTGACATTATTCGAATATTGTTTACAAATCAGCGACGCTTCATTATGTATGTTCAGTTTTACGTCTAACCGAAAATGGGGAAAAGTCGGTCAAAAGAAAAATCCGTAATTGGCGAACTTTTTGGCCGTGTTAAACGCTCGGAAGGAAATGGCTGCCCTCATAGACGAATTAATGCGTATTAGTCTAGAGGCGTACCAACTGGCGGTCGAGGGCGAACGAAGGTGTTCACGCCGCGCGTCAATCTAAGGGGACAGTGGGCTTAGAATGACGTACGCGGTACCGGGATAATTATGTGTTGTTGCCGTTGAAGGCAGGGACTTTAGGACAGTAGATGAATTTGCAGGCCGTATAAGACGGATTTTCGCGCCGTCAGTAACTATTAGCCAGGTGTACGGGCAACTCGACCCCTCCCCCCCAAAAAAAAGGGGATCCTGTGAGTCGGTCTTGGAATACACGTCGCGCACGAAAAATTTACGCGTTGTTTGTTTTTACGGTTGGGAATTTAGGAAGGGACGGGATGGCAAGGCTCCTCCGCCGCCCACCAGCGTGAGACACTTCCCCAACATCGTATGTCGCTCGCGGAAATTTCCTTCCTCTGATGGAGGAGCGAAATGTCCGCGGCTATTGTCTCCCCGGATCGGGGAAAAAACGTAAAGGAGGGTTAGTAAACATGGAACGGATTAGTGGGTGCAAGGCCGGCGAGAACGGAATGTGTTGAGAAGCGCAAGGCGCACTCATTTTTGACAGAGGCCCTCCTTTCTCCTCGGCCCGATTGAGTAGAAAGAAAAAAAAGGGGAAGAGACGGTTTGTTTGTGCCCTCCCAAAATTTGACTCAGCGAGGACTTACTTGCCCACCCCAATGACGGTTTTTCGCACTCGTTCCGCACATTTGGTATCGCTTTTTCTTTATGGGGGGGCTTTGCCCGTTCGGGCACTAGTCAGTACTTGAGGACGGCTGTGTGCCATTTCTGCTCGCAGCACTCGTGCCCTCGCCTTCGCTCCTAAGTTGTGTTTTCCTTAATTTATTAGGGTGTACCACCCTTTCGCCAGACTTATAAGTAATGCGCACGTTGCGCTCCTCCTCCAATATTTCTAAAACACGGTGAGGTCCCGAATACTCCGGCGAAAATTTATCCCGTCGCGGCTCCGCGATGAGCATTACTTTGTCGCCACCTGGAAGGTACCAGGATTTAATTTGCAGTCGTAATAGGCCTTCGACCGTCCCTTAGCCGCTATCAGGTGATCACGCGCGAGTTCCTGTATCTCCGTCAATTTCGAGCGTAGTCTGATCACGTAATCGGCGTGAGTCTCGGTAATGTTTTCCTCGCGAGGCGCTTGTTCCGATGGCACGCGTGCCAACCGCCCAAAAATACTCATACGTCGTGAACCGAGTACCTTCATGCGTGCTAGTATTATACGAGAAAGATGCGCACTCGCACCACTCATCCCAGCGTCTTATCTTGTCCAAATATACTTTAATCAATTCCTTGAAGCTATGATGCATTCGCTCTATAGAACCGTTCGACTGGGGTCGAAACGCTGTGGTTGTGCACGTGCGCATCTTGCACATCTGCGCGACGTTTTTCATTAGCGCGCTTATAAAATTCGCCCCTTGGTCCGTTAACATGATTTTCGGCGGCCCAAAGGTAAAAACGAATTTCTTTAAAAACACGCTCGCGATTTCCGCGGAAGTAATCCCCTTTAAAGGAATGGCGAGGCTACATTTTGTTAGCAGGTCTTGGATGGTTAGTACATACCATCTTCGTGACCATTCTTCGTGGGCGGAAAAGGGCCAACGATATCCATGGCCACCTTGTCGAAGCTAGCGCCGCTGGTGTCTGTAATGACCATCGGCTGCCGAACCTTTCGGAGTACCAGCTTCATGCGCTGGCACGTCTCGCATCGGGCAACAAACTCTTGCACCTGATGCTTCATGTTATGCCAATAATAATTTTCCCGCAGGCGTTTAAACGTTTTGTTAACGCCCTTGTGACCATTAATCGGGGAGCAGTGTATGTCCTCTCGCAAATCCGGGTCGGGAGTGAATACCAGGTTCTTGCACAGAATCACCTTTACTGCCCGGCTCTCAAAAAACTCGCGGACAATGTCTGAAATTTCTTCCCATCGTAAGTCGTCTAACTCGTCCGTTCGTGATAGGCGGAAGTAGTTTCAGGCCCATTGCCAACACAGCATCTAACAGGGATTGCAAAGCGTCCACGACGATTTCTCTGTTGTCGCGTAAATTTTCTTTGATCGGCAGAGCAATTAATTGCTTCCTGCCTTCGGCAGCCGGTCTGGCGGCGGCCAGAGTAAGGTCCGTTATAGCGGGGAATCTACCTGCTTCGACGAGCGCCCTAGCGCCTATGCAGAATGGGTTCATTTCGCACGGTGACAAAGTAAGCCGAACTGTCTCTGGTATTTAAGAATTGGTCGCGCACTTCTATTATGTTGGTGCGACGCGGAGGCGGCGCTCCGGTGGGCGCCGATTAACCTCATAATTCACCCAAGGGCCGGGATTGCCTTCCGACTCCTCCTCGTCCAAGCTGTCATGAGAAAGGTCGATCGGATTCCTCACGGCCGGTCCGACACGCTCATCCACGGACATTTCTTCGTTCAGTGGTAAGACGCACGAGGGTCCCGCGCGTGCTTCGTCGCTCACACCCTCGGCGCTAGTCGTTTCACGAAAGTTGGGCATGCTGGCGTCACCGGCTTCACTGGCGCCGGGTCCTGATGGTGCTCCGCTTGCTGGGTCAGCTGCCGCCGGGCCGGCATTTCGGTCATTCACCCCGGGTGGCATGCTTCGAGCCGGCGTATCTGCCGCTGATCCGCCCCTGGCGCTGGTCTCCTGTGCAGTTAGGGATTCGGCAATTATCTGCTCGATCCGCTCGCGTTGCCGCGCGTCGAGCCAGTATTTATTATGAGCCGTTTTCTTTAAATTTACGTCGGTCAAGATGCAACCGAAGCTTATCTGATCCGAATAGGATATTTCGTAAATATACGGCCTATCTTGGCTCGGAGATAGCCAGGTGATTCGGACGTTCGCGCTGGCGCTCACCACATTTTGCGCGGCACGGCATAAGTAAAAACTTCCTTCCGGGCTCATCACGGCCAGGAATTCGCTTTTACTATATGCCGTTTCACTCCCCGTCCGGCGCCGCTTGCTTTCCAGTTAATGCGCTTTTGAACTATCGCTCGTTCTTTCGTCTCGTTTTCTTATGCCCATCACCCGTTCCGGTGGGTTGCGCGATAAGGCATCACTCAAATTCAAATTTCTCCCTCAGCTTGAGGTTCCACTTCTTTAAACGTGAAGCGTCTTTAATAATGTCTATCCAAACTAAGGGTTTATGATCGGTCAGAAAAGTGAAGGATCGCCTCAGTAGACAGAACTCGAATTGATCGGCACAGTACATCATGGCAAGTAATTCCTTTTCGATAGTACTGTATCGAATCTCCGCGGGCTTTAATAAACGGCTGGCGTATGCCACAGGTAGGTCAGCGCCCTCCTTTTTCTGTGACAATACGCCGCCAATCGAGTAATTGGACGCGTCCGACGTAACGTACAATTGTTGGTCGAATTGGGAGTGTTGTAATGTTGGCTCTCGCGTCAGCCGCCCCTTAATTCATCGAAAGCTTGTTGGCACGCCTCTCTCCATTTAAACTCGGCCCCCTTCTTGAGCAGGTCAACCATCGGACGGTTTACCTTCGCGTAGTCAGGTTCGAAACGCCGGTAATACCCAGTTGCCCCGAGGAATTGTTTTATATTCGTTTGCGTTTTTGGCACCGAGTAGTGCTCAAAAACCTCGAGTTTCTTGGGGTCCGGCCTTATTCCGTCGCCGATATTACGTGCCCTAGAAAGATGATACGATCGCAATAAAATTGTGCTTTCGCCGGGTGTCGGCTCATGTTCGCCTGCTCCAGGCGGCGCGCTAGGTCAATGAACTTGGCGTCCAGAGAGTCTTTGTCTTTGGCCGCCTCGATGATATCAATAATATAGGCGAATTTGCCGTCTTCTTGTTTGATTACCTTATTTATTTGTTCCTGAAAGGTGGCCCCAGCGTTTTTCATGCCAAAGGGTAGCCTCTTAAAATGAAAATTGCCGTCCGGCGTGGAAAAACCCGTAATGTGTCCTCGCGCAGCAGGACTTGATAGTACCCGGAGAACATATCCACTGCTGTGAATTCCTGCGCTTCGCCGAGAGACCCGAGCACAACGATGATAAAAGGCAATGGAAATTGAAATTGGAATTCGGCATTGGAAATGGAATCCCGAAAGGTAGGTCGGTCGTTGACCCGCTTTCGCTTATGAGGTGATTTAAAGCACTAACTGGTCCGGCTGCTATTTTCTTAATTTCCCCCAAAAAAGCTAATCCGCCCTCGTCGAACGGCTGGAGCTCGCTTTCCATTGCTCGCATATACTTAATTACCTCTACTTCGGCTTTCTTAGCTCTCTCGTCGCTTCTATCTAGCTCGTTCACGTCATTTTCTTCAGCGCGATTCTCTAGCAATACATCGATTACGGCTGGCAATTGCCCCTTGCTATATACTTCTACTACCCCTACGGCGCCCTTCCGGTCCTTCACGTCATTTCTTTCTGGCTCGCGGGCCGTCGGCTTATCCCGCGGGTCCTTTTCTGCTTCCACGATCGCATTAACCGCATCGCGCTCTGCCGACCTTCCCGTCGGCGCTTCGTCGTCGGCAGCCGATACTCCTTCATCGGCCGTCGTTTTACTTAAAATTCTATCTCTTTGCTCTCGCGAGGCTCTCTCTTGCCCTCAGAGGAAATTTCACCATCTGCGTACAGGTCGATAGTGAATGACCCGTAGGAGGGCAGGTCTTGCCCGCCGATCCCCCTTAGGTTGGGCCTGGCACCTAGATCCAGCATCAGGTCTTCGCAGAGCGTAGTGATTTTTATTACGTTCGGCTGCGCTCCGAAGTCAACCATAGCATGGATCACGCCTAGATGGAAATCGATTCAACCCGCACCGTCGGGATGGTGTCACCTTGGTTGATCTGGAGCGCGAAAACTAGGGGTTTAGTGACCGGCTCGCTTCTCTGACGGTCAACCTCTGCATCGGACGCGGTTGTCGGCTCGCTCCGGCGGTGTCCGTCGCGAGAGCGGCGCGCTCGTTTCCCTGCGTCGGGTTTAATCGCACATCTTGCGATGCCACCCTGTCTGGGCGCCCCCAACGCCGAAATTATAGCTTATTAAAGCGCGTGCGTCGGGGAAGCGCCAGGGCGTCTCTCGTTGTGGAAGTTCGTTCGGCGGCTCCAACCAAGAACCTCGGGTGTCTCTCTGACCGTCATTTCGCCAATTATACGGTGCCGGCGGGTCGCGTCCACGCTGGCCGGGACCACGCTGATTGTTTCCGTAAAACCCGCGTCCTCCGCGATTTCCGCCACGGGGGTAATTCCCACCCACCTCCCACCCCCCCCCCAAAAAAAAAAAAAAAATTCGTTGTTAGTTCATCTGCGGATGGCGCTTTTATTCGTTGGGAATTTCGGAGACACGGCGTTAATTATGTTAGTTTCATGGTTACGCATTGCGAACGAACAAACGGATCTGCGACCACACCCATCTCGAACAGGTATTTTGCGAGCGGTAATCGCCCAGGGAAAGCCACTGTTTCCCCTTTGAACAGGCAATCCGACGGATGCAAGACTCACTTGCACGGTATTTTGTGCAGGAAGGACGCCTTGGCCGTGCCGACTTGCAGCGCAAGCACCCCTGCGCCCGAGAAGCTCTGCTTAATTCAGGACCAGAGCACGCCTGCGGGCTTCAGCGAGGGAAAAAGAGGGGAAATTCTTTCGGCAGATAAACAGCCACGTTTCCCTGGACGGGAGAGGCGGATCGCCGCAGGTCAGCGTTCGTTTTTGGGGTTTTCTAACACCCCAGATGGTTTGCCGACGCGCTTTGAGCAGACCGTGGACCACCCCGGCATATTTCGGTGCTCAGTTTGAGCTGCAGCAAGCAAAAACATAAAATGCCGCAAAGCGCATGCACATACATCATTCCGGAATATTATTCGCGACCTGTATCCTGCATACCGTCCACACACATACCCACGTTATTCATCCCCTCGAACTAAAGGCTGCTCAAGAAAATTCTATAATATACTCCCCTACGGTCGGGTTTTCGGGCGACTGGTCCCGAGGTGGTACATACGTGAAAGAGTAACTCGTTGCCCCTGCTTTTCCGGAAATCCCCGGTTTTAATTTCATTTCCGACATTCACAAGTCAAACATTGCGGCTGCTTGCCTTCTGTGTTTACGGCGTCGCCGTTTTCCCGCGAGTCTAGTCCACGCGTTCCCTGTTCACGCGGCATTTTAATTCCCTGCGAATTTTCCGCGGTTATTGCAAATTCACGACGCGCGGCTTCTTCATCAGAGCTGTCGCGTTTCTGCATCTAGACTCTCAGATGCGAGGGCCGACTGCGTACTTCGCCCGTCGGATGCGTGAACTCTCTCGCACGGTTTTTTGTCGCCTTATACACCTGCGATAGGCGGAAAATCACCGGATTTTTCGCATGTAAGCTTGCGACGTTTTCGCATACGCGCATCGTTTTTCCGTTGGCCTAACGAACGGTAAGGAAAGTTTCAGCGTCGAGGCAACTGTCCGTCGGACCGCGTACTTGCTCGCGCTTCTTGGTGGCGCACAGCGCTCGCGGAAAACCCAAGATACCCGCAAAATTTTTGTGCGGTTTCGAGTTTTATGCACGTGTGCTCTTGCGGATTTTATGCCAAAAGAAACGCGGCGAAAAGGGGCAATAGAAAGGAGATTTTCTGGCGTTCAATCTGCCGTCGGGCACACATCTCGTCGGGCGGCGCGTAGCTTGTTTTTTCTCTCCCACGCGTGCTGCGGTGTTGCGCATGTAAAATCCCGCGACCAACGTAGTTTCACCCATACGCGGGGGTGGCCGAGACCGAGCGTCCAGCCCCTTCAGGTCGTCGCGACAGCGCACGCCAGGTGGCCGAGACCGAGCGTCCAGCCCCTTCAGGTCGTCGCGACAGCGCACGCCAGGTGTCTAGCCCGCTCGACTTTTGATCGACGAAATCACTGACATTGGGTCCAGCTGCGCTATCACTCGCCACCCGAGACACGGTGGGGCTTTGCCGTGTCCACTAGTGGGCACCCACGCGCATTGGTTTCACGAGACGAGCTGCAAGATTTAGGGGCGAATACACCCGACAGAAAAAAAATATTTTTAAAACGATGGGCCCGTTACACGTCGGGCCACTCTCCCGCTCGCCCGTGTGTGGCCGATCGGAAGGGAGTTTACGTATTCCCCTGGAAATGTTCGTTCGTTCTGATTTTAAAGGCGGGCGAGAAAACTCGCGGGTTTTCTGGCGCTCTGTAGCTTCTCGCGCGCGTGCTGGGGAGAAGGAAAAATCCAGCTAACTGTTTCCTAATAAGCGCTCTAGAACGGCGGTGGTTTTCGTCCGTCGGATCGCGCGACTTCCCATTCGCGGCTCAAATGTTCTCGTTTCCCTTCGAATTTTGAGGGTAAATTCCCGGGTTTTCCGCACTTGCTTGCCCGGTGCTCCCAATTATTCGCAGCCGCCTACTTATTTTGAATTGTTTTTACCTATTTGTATGAAAATAATATGAAAATAATATAAAAAAAAAATAAATAAACGGCGGGGCTTTCCCGCGCCCGTCGGTTCATGAGAATCGAAATTGCTTCTCACCTTGGTCGGCGTTGCAAACATTAGCCTAGTAAACAAACCAGTAAGTGGATTCACCGTCGGTCGCCGTCCGAGGTCATTCGGACTTTAATTTGCACGGAGAAAATACGATTTTCCGCACTCAGATTCCTTTAGGGAATTATTTCTCGAACGGCGGAAAATTTCGCATTTTCTCAGCCTCTAAATGCGCAAAATTCTCGTTCGCACGCCTTCGGTTTTGAACGGCTTGTGGTCGTTGCCGACGAGATAGTCCCGTCGGTCGCAAGAGAACCGATTCTTGCCGTTCAATCCTGAACAAAAGTTCTCATGGCCACAATTCTCGATGAAGCATACTTTTTGCTCCAGGAGGCCTGAAAGTGTGGTACTTCAGGTATCAGTCAGCTTTAATGCAGAGCAATGAAATAAGTATCTGTGTGTGTTTGTATACGTGCGCATGCGTGTGAGTGCGTGCGAATGTGTGTGTGTATGCGTGCGTGCGTGTGTGTGTGTGTGTGTGTGTGTGGGTGGGTGTGTGTGTGTGTCTGTGTGTCTGTATGTCTGTATGTGTCTGTACAATGTATACAGCACTGAGTATATCTGTATATACCGTACCGCTTCTGGGAAACTAAAATATAGGTCTCGTGTCGCTGCTAGGTCGCAACGCAAAACCACAAGTGAATCGCACGCTCCAGTAAATATAATACAGTTTGTCGACCTAACAGGTTGAAATAAGAGTAACCATTTGCTACTCTTTACTTTTTCATTTATCGAATCCAGCCATTGATAATTGACTCCCAAATATTTTTTTATTTTGTATCGAATTTTCTTGTTCACAAAAAAAGGGAATAAAAATTAATAATTTCAAATGGCTTGGAGAAACAGAGTGTTATATTGTTATATCTGTGATAACGCGTTTCTTCCAGCGCTAATGAATAGAATAGATAGAGATGGAAATGATGCTGTTAGG
>JAXIUT010022499.1:1945-13486 GCA_035586675.1 Eurytoma californica | reverse complement strand
CTTCGATTAATACATTATTATAGTGCCAAGCGAAAACAGCCACGTTATATTTTTTGTACACATTAAGGGAAGTAATTTCCGTTTATTACTAAATAAATTAAAAATTATTTTTGAAAGTCTCTTTAAATTGATACTAACATAACTATACGCTAGTTCCTCCGGTGTATAGGAAAGCCATTACTAAATATTAACGAGCGACACGCGCCGTTAGCATCCACCGCATAAAAGAAAGAAGTAATAACACACCCCCCTGGACAATTAGCCGATCGAGCGCTTGGGAATGTCGAAAGGCGGCCGGCTGTGCGGGTAAAAGTCAACCTTGACACCATCTTCGCAGCGCGCGCACGCGGCCTTCTTTGCGAAATTAATGGCTTTTAACGGAAACGAGTTCCGCTGCGCGGCTGCCCCCGTTCCTCGGTGCCCGAACGGTGCATTCGCCTTTTTGCGCCTGTTATCTGCGCGCACGCGCGTGTGTATAGTGGCGCTCGATCACCGGGGCCCCCTCCGGCCGATTAGACGGGTTCCGCGAGCGATTTCATAATTCGCGGCTGCCGATCCGAGCCGTAAAGCAGAATCGAACTGGTTGATAACGGGAAATGCGCTCGCGATTCTGCCTCCGACGATAGGCTGAGTTTACCTTCATTTCAGAACGATTAAGCGATTTTATAATAATTAAGCTGTGGCAGGTGGAATGCGATATTTAAATATTGATAATAAATTTAAATATTGATAGGGGAAAAACTCGCGATTTTGCATTCTAGTCTCATAATGAAGAAGAGTGATTTTTCACTCGAAAATATGCTGTTTATCTTTTAAACAACTACATTATTTTATAATAATTGAAAAATTATAGGTGCTCTTTAAATGTAGTTCAGTGATAAGATGAACTAATTAAAATAAGTGTATACCTGTATACTGCAGAATAAGTGAATATATATGTTATGTTATGATAATATAAAATCAATATATGTTGATTGTACAATAAGTAAAAAGTTTAATTTTACCATTTAATAAGTGAATATTTACCTATTCTGCAATGTGCATGCACCTATTCGAATTAGCTAATATTGAACTTATCGCTGAAGTATACATTTAAAGAGTGCAATGCAAAATTTTAATTTTATGAATATAAAAATTCTTGTTTGAGAAGATTTCATGAAAAATGTCATTAAGTAGAGAACGTCAAAAAAATTAATGCTTATCAGCAAAAATATTGCATGTTAAAATTTTACGTGATGCATGATTGCATTCTAATTTTGATATATTATAGAACACTTGTATAGATCTGTAAAGTGTGTGATTGAACCGTCTCTCAAAATTTTAATTTTCTATCTATCTGTGATTAAAATTGAATGGTGTGTCTATTGACAAAAACAATTCTAATGTTTACATAAATACTTAGTTATACGTAAATTTTCATTATAATCACGCAAACATATGGATATAGGTCGATTTAAGCGAAAATTCCGCTTATATTGACGAAAATATGTGATTTTAAGTAAGTATAAGAAGAATTTCTTTCTTTAGTTCTTTATACTTAAATCCACGTATTTTACATAATTAATTTCTTTACAATAAAAATACTACTGAAAATCGCATTAAATATAATAAAAAAATGTATGAATAAATTAAAAAAATGCACTGCTATTTCATTTGAGAGATCAAACGTGGATCATAAAAAATGTTTACTTGATTCTTACCAATCCAATTTTACGCTCAACGATGCTTCATCAACCCTGATGTAAGTACGAAATGATCTCCCAATTGAGCAATAACAGATGCAATGAGAAATTTACACTTCGACGAGGTTCGCTTTATCGGAGGCGCGTCGCGAAATCGGTTAGGCGGGCCTTGAATCACGATCCGCGAGGCAAATTAGCCTCGTAACAAAAACCGTTTACCCGGCGCGGAAAGCGCCGCTCGCTCGAGCGACGCGAGCCAACACCCGCGACTCGCCGTTTTCTCCCGGAGACAATCTATTTCCGTCGGAAATGCAACGAGGACCCTTACCTCTTTTTTTACCTCGTCTTTAGGCGAGTTTTATGACACGTAAAATCGAGACTCCGCGAAGTCGTTCGGGAATCCGAAGACTAAAGTCCGTTAAAGGATCGAACTAAAGACTTTAATTGCCGTTTAACTACTTTAGTTTTCAGAATGGGCAGTAAAAAATGTATTGGTATTAGCTCTACACCGGCATTTATCCCGACTACACCCGTTTTTTTTTCTTCGCTTTAACAAAATTCGCATATAATTATGACCGATCATTAAATTCCCGGTAATATCGAAACTGACGATCGAGGAAAAATCAGAAACAATGACTCAATGGAAAATTGAAATGTATGGAAACAGCGATTTTCATTCATCCGAGGCGCGCAAGATTGATCGAGAGGCGCTGCGAGGGAAACCGACAGTTCCTCGGGTTTTCTCACTTTCGCGCTGGTCTTTCTCGTTTGCGCGACATGCAAAATCCTGTTTCCCGACGCCGGCGGCTCGTTTTTCTTTCCCCTCGGCGGTCACCGCGCGAACGACTGGTGCACTTGTACTTTAAAGCAGATACGGCGAGTCGAAGACAAAGTGACGGTAACTTGCTGATTAGTCATTGGCGGGTATCTTTTATTTATCTTGCGCACAATTTAGCTGGAATTTTGCGGACAAACGATTTCCGGTGCGCAATTATGCTGTCATACTTTAGAATTTTTTTGCTTTTAATTAATTTTCATAGTGAATAAAATTTTAAATAATAATTAGTTATGTAGATTAATTTTGAAAATTAAATTTATTATAAGAAGTATTTAAATGTACGTACTGTTTTATTTCGGTTACATTAATATTTACGTGAAACATTACAGTATGAACAAATGAATTATGAAAAAATTATTCACTGAAAAAGAAAATTAGTAGTCTCAACTAATTATTTCCCTGAAACTACTAAATATCTTAGTTTCAAAAAAAAAATGTTTCGTTGATTCAAAGAATTATTTAGTTGAAACTACTAATTTTTGTTCAGTGTATAGAATAAATTATCAATACGTAACTTTAATTTCAATTTTATTGTAAATTTTTTTATATCTGCAAGTTTGCTTTAAAATTCAATGTAATTGTATAACTGACGTCCACACCCTGCTTCATACATTATGCATCACTGTAAATGTAACCTTCCTCGTAAGGAAATTGACTCTCAATTTTTTTTGATAAATAAATAAATTCTCATGGCAAATCGAATAATTGTTAAAAATTCTAAATACGTGGAAAAAAATAAACGGTATGTGCAGCATTTTATACCATCAATTTAGTTATAAATTAGCAAGTTTATTTTACTTTCATAAACATCGGTAAAAACAGCTTAAAGAAAATGTAAAAATGTAACATTGTCATTATGATTTCATAAAGTTCAAAGATTATGCCGCATCAACATTTTCTAAGATCAAGTTTCAACATTTCACTTTACTGATCTTACAATGCTATTTTTACTTTTTTCTAAAGTAGGTACAGCAGATTTTACTAATACGAAATAGTCAAATTTTCCGATCCATTTTTATTTTTTATTAGTATAACACTATTATTTTTTATGTTTTCCATGTACACTTCGCACAATGTTTTCTCCCCCAACAAATCTGCCTTTACTCTACGTGAACAACAACACGCCAGCATAAGGCATTCCCCTCTAAAAAGGAACCTAACTCAAGTAAACTCCGCAACCCTTCGAGGTACTTTACATTTTATCAAAACAAGCCACGGGCCTGTAAATAACAAAGCAACGTCCCGTAAAAACGTCGCATCGAGGAAAAAAGGAGCTGCTGCAATCCATCATCGCGAGAAGGTCCCCGTTGCATCGCGGCCGCTTCCCAGAAGCGGCGGGACCACCCGGCGCAGCCCGAGTCCCCCGCCTAAAAATACCCGAGCCGCGGGGAGGGCGCGTCGCCGCTTTATTTTCGGGCGCGCCCTCCTCCTCCCACGACGCCGCGCGGCTGGGAATCGTCCGCGCCCGCCGCGCGGTGACTCACGCGGGGAATTGATTCCGCGCCGGCCGGAAACTGAATCACTTTTTTTCGGCGCGACGCCGGTCTTCTTTTTCTCTTATCTTCCTCGCCTCTTTCTTCGCCGTGAGTAAGTAGCGACGGAGGACGACGGGACTTTGTTTCGTTGGGGGAGCCCTGAGATGCGCTGACGGTGGCTGATGGTGCGCGATGTTGTGTCAGTGACTAACTGGGGTTGGTAGCGCGACACGTGAGATCTGTTCTTTTTCTTTTAATTGCGTTGTTCGAGAGTCGAGGAATTATTGTAATGAATTAGTAATTTACTCGCTTGATTTCTGGAAATTTGTCCATGTTAGGTATAAAAGTGAAAAAAATATAAAAATCACTCTTTTTCAGAAAAAACTGAGTCTAAGTTCGACTGACTCAGTTTTCATTTGCATTAAGTGGTTTTTAAATCTTTGATATTTTGAGAGTTGAATTGAACATTGTTTTGTCGAATTGGTTAAAATTGATACGCGAATAAAAAGAAAGAGGAAATGGAATGGAATAATATATTATACTGGGGTAGAATTTCCATAGAATTGGAATGAAATTATGAGATAGAAGTTAATTTAATTTGATTATAAATTGTAATCCATAAAATTCTGATTGATAAGGTATTTAAACTACTTTCAAAATAATAATTAGTAGTTTTAACTGAATAATTTATTTGAAACTAAATATTTTATTGAAACTACTAAAAACAATTGTTTCTAAAAAAGATTTAGTTCTTTCAAAAAAATTGTTTTACCTATGATTTTTATTTTAGTGCATTTATGATTATCCACAAAATTGTCAGTATCCGATTAGAGAAATGCAAAAATCATCGTCAACATTATCAAAAATAAGGTGTAGATTTAAGTCTGGAGTCACGTTGCTAATAATTGTACCGAAACGGACACATTTGTTAATGATAAGAAACTTGAAAAACACACCTCGAGGTTTATATATACTAGGTCATCAGAGACTCACAAAGGATTAAAAATGAATTCATTATAACATAACAAAGAAAAGATTATGTAATTCTGCCAGTCAATCATGCGAGTCAAATATCGAAGTGCAAGAAGTCAAAAGACTATTGGCGTTAACAGGAATATCGGCTAAGGAGTTTTGAAAGATCTTACCTTACTTAATTAAATTATATCTGTATAATGGAGAATAATAAAATCGCCAATTTAACCGTCGATTCAAGTACCCACAAAAGCCTTTGATCAACGATATTCGTGCCTTTTCACCTGTCTAAGAAAAAAATTCATCATACCCCCGGATAACATCGACTTCATGACTGAACTATTATTCCGCACTGATACACCGCATTTATTATTGCGTCAATCGCGTCGTGCTGATAATATGCTCGATCGAAAGTCCCGTATAAACCGAGCAGGAACTAGTTGTTGTGAACTGGGTGCACTTTGTACAAACGAGTTTGAAAAATCTTCGCGTGAGAGTGAAAATGTAGACCGATCTTTGCCTATTTTCTGCGAAAACTATAAAATTGTAGACTAGATTTATTTTTTTTTCTTCCTTATAAAAGTATAGTTTGTTACTCTATTTCAAGGAATCAGAATAAGTAAGAGTATAAGAATAAAAATGAGAAAGTATTTCAATTACATACATCGATAGATTTGAGTTAAAATTATTGAACATATATTTATAGAAAGTGAAAAACATTGGTGAATCGTGGGAAAGTTATCGATAGAATTCGCTACAAACAAAGTGTTTCCAGGAAACTTATAATGAATATTGTTATTACTTCTCGAGGGGGACGATAAACTCTTCTCAGCTGATTGACTCACTGGCCGTTCACTTCATTAGAAAATACTAGTATGTAAAGAATGTCATTTAAAAATGATAATATCATCACCTATAATATCTTCTCATACGCATTTTATAATTACAAAGTATACAAGCCACTCGATGCATTTGTCGATTAATCGGATGATATATAGGTATTTTTACTCCGTCAGTATTTACCTCGACGAGATCTACAAGTCTGATTCGACAATGAAGATTATCACTGCTGATATAGTTAGATTAAGAACTTCATTAAGGGGACAGTGCTAATGAACACTTTACACGCCTGCCGCGCTTTTCTCTCGTTTGTCATGGTCGAGATACACAGGTCCTTGACTCTCTGTCGTTTATCTCCCATCCTTCTTATTCACTCGAGCCTCTCCAATCGCTGTTCAATTTTCCAAAAAATAACACAATAACCGAGTAATTGTATATAAACAGCTGACTTTATAAAGGTCATATTTTTATAGCTTAGGAGAATATACACTTTTTGAGTTTTCGAGAAAAATGTAGTTTTAATGTTAACACCAATTTGTAAGATCAAAATCTAAATATTAAATGCAATACTGTGATAAATGATTATAAGACCACTAACACCTTTCGATTTATGGTGTTACGGAATAGAAACACCTCGTTGTGCCGTTGTAGTTTTGCAAAAGTCTAGAGTAAGGTCGTTATTTCCCTAGCGTGAACTAACTCGTTTTTCCGGTAACTAAATGCTATTTAAGTTTATTATCGCTTAAGATAAAGAGTTGATGGTCAATATGAGAACACAAAAGAAAAATAAAAAGTAAAATAAAATACAATGTACGTATAATGTGCAATTCCGAACACAAACCACTTAACGAGTAAGTTACAAAAATAATATTTATATAGATCATAACTTTTAGATCTGGTGCATTCTTTTTTGTACACACTTTCCACAGTAAGAGACATTAATTTTTACATGCTTAAAAACAATTTATGCTGACCAATCGTGGATCTAAGTCTTGTTTTCTCCTGTTTTCAAAAAATGGAATTAAGTAATTAAATTTAATGTACTGGTATCTCTGAAAATAATAAGTTTCCTATCTTTTTCGAAATGTAAGGAGGAAACCGCAATTTTCTTCCTTACTAAAAAAGAGAATCCTTCCTTACTAAACAAGAGAATGATGAAAAGTGAAGCCTCTACTGATTGTGACTGGTCAGTTTGACGTCGAGATTTTAAATTTGATTGGATATCACATGGATTACAGATCGTGACGTATTACGACGGAAATTTGGCGCGAAACTTTGATTATCACATTTTATCATTTTATAGGTACCGCGCGCATTTAGACTTCTAGTAATCTTAAAAAAATCATAACTGGTCAGTTTGGCGAGGAGATTTGAAATTTGATTGGATATCACATGGATTACAGATTGTGGCGTATTACAACGGAAATTTGGCGCGAAACTTTGATTATCGCATTTTATCATTTTACACGTACCGCGCGCAAAGGGCGCAATTAGACTTCTAGTAATTTAAAAAAATCATGGCTAAACATAATGTTTTGCAAAACTGGAGTTAAGTCGTTAATCCCCTAAACCACAGATACACAACGAAACCGTCGCTACAAGCAATCATTACGTAACAATCGTGAAAAACTGAATCCGAAGATAACGGGAGCCGCGGAGTGCTCCGTCACCGCCGGCGGGCGAAGATCGCGGGTCACAATGGCGTCGACAATGCGCGTGTCCCGTGACGAGCGCTCCTGGCGAAATCGCCGGGGGAGCCGGGGCGCGACCGGGATTTCGCAAGCGGAGGCACGCGGGAAAAAAAAAGCTGCGGCGCGATTACTTATGCGTGCACGTTGCGGCGCAGCGGGTTCGAACTCTTTTGTCGTGCGCGCCCGTAAGTAGCTGGTGCACTTTTTTTTATCAGGGAGATTGCGGACATGAATTTTACATGCCACTGTGCGCCGAGGTGAAATTTACACGGCGGTCTTTCAAGTAGGCACGGCCGCGGTGTTTTGTATGCTCGTTCCGCGAAATGGAGAAATTAGAAAAGTTTGGGGCTTTTTCTTTTTAAATGTATCTACAGTTGTTTGTTGACGATGAGTGTACTTGTTTTTAAAGCTGAATGTGACATAAGTATTTTGTTAAGGAGTGCGTCGAAACATATAGATCTCCTGTAGGTTCTGTAATTATATATCTTAGTATATTATTTACACTCGGTGGAAGTAATTTCTTCCGGAACATATTTGAAATTTTCAACGCTGTCCAAAAAATTGTTTGATAAAAATGAAAAACAAAATGAAATCAAAAGTTTTTAAGCAATGTTAAACAACACCTAAAACTTAATTTACTCGATCTTATAAAGTTTCAGACTTGCGGTTAAAAAAAAGCTCTAGCAGGGAGTAAAAACTCACATTACGCCCTAAGGCGTAAATTCAGTTTTTACAGCCTGCCAGAGCTAATCCGCAAGCCCGCTAATCAGAAAAGAAATTTTTTGCAGCCACTCTTTAAGCAGTGAAAACGCGAAAATCGTGCATGTGTTACAAAAATATATTTACATTTTTTATTTTATATTACAGATAGTAGAGGATATTCCTAATGATATAATATCGCCAACCAAAAAAGGAAAACAAGTTAAAACTAAAAGCGGAAGAAAAGGTTAAAAATAAAAATGACAGAACCGGTAAGTAGAAAACATCGATTCAGATGAAAAAGGACAGATTTTGTGTTATGTCAACTCTCTAAATATGAATACGTGATAAGACGCTCATTAATTCGAATAAATGAATTAGCACTGCAGAATAAATGAATATTTACGGGACTGGAATGCGAAGTTTAATTTTACTTATTTAATAAGGAAATTATTATTTAATAGTGCATATTCATACTTATTCGAATTATTATAGTGAACGACTTATCACACATTTATATTTAGAATGAAATGCTACTGCCTCCAGAAATAGTGTACATTTTTATAAAAATTTACACATGTATTTTTTAAACAAAAAATAAATTCCACGTTTTTGTTGAAATTGTCACTTACATTCTTGCCCAGAAACACATTAGACATTCACTCGAACCGGCACTTAATACACTCGTTAAACCAAATTATTTATCCCCGGAGCCCACCAGCCTCGTCAATAAACCTCAGCAAAGAGAAAAGGAAAATCCAAGGAAGTACACGCCATCGAGCACAGTAGTCTGTACTCTTGAAAATACCGCGTCCGCATTCTCCCTTTATGCCCGCAATAAAGGTATACGGCGCTCCGCGAGTATAACTTTTCTGCCGTAAAGCAAACTCGTTCGCGACTTTCTCTCCGCCGCGCGAGCACCTGATATGCAGGCGCGAAAGAAAAGGAGGCACGGCTGCTGCCCTTCATTCCGTCGTCTACTGTTAGTCAATCGCGCCGCGGATTCCTCCAATTAGGAGGTGAAAAGCGCGCCGAGCGGGCGTAGATAAGTGGCGCGGCCGGATTCGAAGGTGGGCGGATCGATGCGTGGGCTTCTTGCTCACGGGGACAGTAAACTCCGGGAATTCGAGGCGGCACTTAATTTTCACGAAGGTGAGTTTTGCGGAGTTTAGTATGGATAAAGTATGACTTTTTCGGTATCGCATTGTGTTGGATCGGATTTTAGTTAGTTTTTTTAAAGGTAGGGCTATTTATTAATGTTCGCTTTTTATTTCTGACTCGAGATGTGACTGGAAAATCTATCATCATTGCAAAGAGTACGAAATTTGAAGAATTAAAAAGAAAGTAATGTAAAACATGAAGAAATTTAGACTTAAAGTTTGTAAATTAACATAAATGTTATATCTATACATATATGATTTAGATTCACATATTCATTGATCGATCATCTACGTTAATTTCACAGTTGAAGTGTAAATTTCTTCATATTTTGCACACGTAAAGGCATTGATTTTTTTTAAATTCATCAAATATTATAGTTTTTACGATGATATAGGTTTTATACAATCATCTTTTTATTTAGCTTTCAGGTCACAAACCCATATGCGGTTGGCATTATCCTTTATAGGAGATGATCAAATGAAAATCGAATTGACCTTACCATGTATTGTATCCTGAATAGAAAAAGTATTTTAAAGGAATTAATGACAATTGTCGGAGTTTTTTTCTGAAAAAAGAAGACTATAGGATCAATTTAAGTTTACGTTAGCTAGAGGTAACTAAATTAATTGTCCTCGTTTTTTTTAATTAACTGATCCTGAAAGACAAATAAATTATCAATGATACTTGAACTTGGTATTAGAATGGAGACATAAAAAACTAAACGTACATTACGAAGGCTTCATACAAAAAACTAATCTTTTATTAATTTCCATTCGCGTAGTACACTTTTTTCATTTAGATACATTTTAACTACACCTCTAATCAAAGCCAAGCAAAGAAAAAAAAACAATTGAATAAAAAAGAAAATTACACCTATTACAAAATGCTGAAGAAAAAAAATGAAATATGTTATTCTTAGGACACAACACATTATTTTCCCCGTAAAACTTAAAACTTGTGTACTCCTCGTAAGAATAATTCAGTTTTCCCGCGGCGCAATTAGCTTAAAAATTTATTGCGACAATTCGTTTCAATTTACTCAACTCGCACGCGGAGTGTCTAATGTAACCGGCGAGGCGGCGGACCAATTTCGAAACGGAAAAAGCGCGGCAAAAAGGGCGCGAGTTTCGAATGCCGGGCGCGGCGTTAATTGAACGGAAGTGACCCGTTTCCCGCGCGCGCGGAAAACTTCGCCGCGCGGTATGTGGGTTATGGAAGCGCCTCCGCTCCGCCCGGGGAAAAAGTCGACGGATACGATTTAATTTCGCTCTCGGGACCGAGCGTCCACGAAAAAAAAATCGCGATTGCGCAACTGCGTCGTTCCGATCGAACGATCTGCAAACGGTGAGAGGCGTTTTGTGTGATTTTTAGACACTTTTTGCTTAATAGGTCGCCTGACTCATCGAACTTGTTTCTTTTTGTGCCGAGCTATTGTTATTTCTTGTTTTTTCGTTGAGAAATTTGATGTGAATGGGAAGAGGCGAGTAATTTGGTATTGAAAAATTCTGAATTTGAATTGGCTTAAGTTGACTCTGGTGGGTTTTTTTTTTTAAAAAAAAGTTTGAGGTTCAAGGAGTGAGTCAGTAATTGACAAGTGAGAAATTGGTCTTTGTCACAATTTTTCTTTACTTCATTGTAAAGAAGTTGTAGATAATTGCTTTACGATTGTTCTTGTATAGACCCAAGTTCACTCTATTCTTCTTCTTTAGGATCACTTTTTTAATGTGACTTACGGTACTTTTTTTCTTAAATCTATTATTTTTCAACGATTAACTGAACATTATGTCGTACGCTAGAATCATTTAAAAAATAAAAAAGATTAACTGAACATTTCATTTGTACTGTCTTTTCAATTATTTTCATAATTTCGAACTACTTATACCTAAGTAAAGGAAATAACTCAATCGTTTTTATAGAATAAAATTTTTAATAAAAAGTTTTATCGGCTATGATCATAGTCAAATAATTATAATCTTTCGTATTATAGTAATAATGTTATTAAACTTTACTTTTACTTTTACTTCCCTTATTTATAATGATTCAATAATAACTTTTTAAACAACGAAGCGGAAGTTAGCGATTTATTTATAGTTTGTCGCAAAAAATTTTCTAAAATACAATGGGTTAAAAACTTTTGATAAATAAGGAATATATCCTGGATTTATTAGCTAAAAGAATGGATG
>JAXIUT010022488.1:0-17593 GCA_035586675.1 Eurytoma californica | reverse complement strand
GACCGGCAGATAGCGCTGGGCAAAGAAGGCGGCGCGAAACCCGAAAAAAAAAAAAAAAAAAAAAAAAAAATGTAAATAAAAATTAAATTAAATGTAAGATTTTTGTGATGGCCGACCATACTCGTCCTATTTCTACTTAACGTACGCATTGTCTTACTGTAAACTTCAGCAACTACTTCCATGAGTTAAAAACATTTTTCAATTTTTAATTAATCAATCAAGCTTCTAATCTTTATTTATTTTTTAGATTAATTTTACCTGCAACTCTTAAGGTCCTACAGTTTATAAACAATAATGTGTTTTATTTAAAAATGCAATATAGGTAGATTTTTTATTAAAAACTAATTTTCAACACATGAAATATTTATCTTCTCTTTGAAAGTTCAACATTTAATTATAATTAATTCTTGACCTTCTGTTCTTACGAATTTACAACCTTTTTTTTATAGAACTTGATATTAATATTTTAAGTTGGCTCGGACTGAGAAAAATGTTTTAACTTATTTTTATCGAAGAAAGTCAATTTTTTCCGAGAGATGACTTTTTGTGGGAGTGTATCGAAGTTCAACGGAAAGTTTAACGAGATTGAGTTTTTTTCGAGTCGAGCAGTGAAATTCGTGGGAGTTTGTCTTTCGAAAAGTTTAGAATGATACCGGGGAAGATGGATTTTTCGTGGACGAAGGAGCTTCAAAGTTTCTGGTTTTTAGGGGGTCTTTAAAACATTTGACTTTTTTTATCAATACCAGCCGGGAAAATGGTTTGTATGAACTATTTACTACAACTGTGTAATATATGAAATAAAAAACTATGTTGTCTAAATATGATTTATTCGACTTACTAACTGTTGATATATGAATAAGTAAAAATATACTCATATTATTGTAAGATCACTTGTTGTTTAAGAGAAAGCATTTTGACTTAGAATAAGTGATATTGTTTTCTTGTTAATTGACTAATTAATTGAAAAACTACAAATAATACGGGACATTCCAGTATTAGGAACATGAAAGTAAATTCAGAGTAGACAGGATTGTTAAGGTATATATTCTCATACCTAATGAATTTAGTGTTTTTGATGTATTAAATTATTCTTTTCATAGTCCAGATATCCAATGTTTAATTAATTAGTTAAATGAATAAATTACTCGTCTAAACAATGGAGCATTTTCCTGTGTTAAGTAAGCGGAAGTAGATTCAGCCGGGTATGGTAAGACATTTACTTTCATATCTACTGAATTCAGTGTTTTTACATCCGTTGCGGGAATAATATTGACTTTTCCTTCATTATAAGAAAAATATTTCTATTTGTTAATAATCATTTGAGAAAATACTGTACAATAATAAACTACTATTAACAGAGAAAGTTATCGAGTATAAGAATTTGTCTTTGTGTACTCGGAGAGAATTGTATGGCAAAAACCGGGCTAGTACAATAGCGATTTAAAAATTACTCCAAAAAATCGTAATTTCATTCAATTTTTCTGATAATTTTTATTAACTTTAGAATAATTTTTAACAGGTCACTCGATCCCAATAGGAAGTATCCTTACTAATACAGTAAAATCAGCAAAAAATATGAGAGATAATTTTAATCGTACAATTATCTCCTCGCTTTAAAATATCTTTTTATAACAATGATGCGTATTAATTTGCTGGCTATTTAGCTCTCTACACTTTCCGCAAGCAGAAGCGTCGCTGCATAATTTCTGCAAAGGAAGCTACTCGGCGGCTTCTCCTTCGAATCGATCCCGGGGCGTATTTTTAAGCGTCGCGGCTCCTGTCGCGGAGACGGTTAATTAGCAGCGGCCCGGCTAATTAGATATTTAGGTGGGACGCGCGCGAAATATCCGCGAGTATAATTGGAGCCATGCTGAGGCCGGATGAATAAACGACGAGGCTGGAGAGGCATGCCGCGCGCGGCTCCCCTCGCGATCGAATGCATAATTCACCGCGGCGACCGGGCTCTAACGCGTCGGTTTTATTCCGAAGATTCCGAGTTGGACGGGGAGACATGAAGTCGCGAATTTATCGCGCCTTCATATGGACATTTTTCTTTTTTTAAAGCGACGTGGCTCGTAGTACTTCACGGGGAGGTGCAATTTTTTTTATAGGAAACTGCTTAGAGGCATGCACTCGATAATTTTGCTGACTAACGAGGAGAATATTGTTTTATAAGCTATAAGTGAATAGTACATTGAAGTGAAATTAATTTGAGTTTGATTGATATATAGATCAGCTTCTAATAAATGTTTTTTTACGTGTTGCGTACATGTTCTACACGCACGTGCAATGTTATAGTGTTTAAAAATAAAATTTAAATGAATATTTATCCGAGTCGAATTTAAATACGTCTGCTTTTTACGCCTTCCTGAAACCAATCAAATTCAATTTTAACGTATTCGCTTCATCCGATTATTAGTGTTTACAAGAGTGTGCACAATTTTTCATTCATTTATGGCGCGGTTTAATAAATCTCCACTGGCGAAAAAAGGGAATATTTCCAGGCATCACAATTAATTCCTGCAAAATAAAAACAACGATGACGCGTAAGCGTATTTTTATTTCGGTAAAGCAGGCTGACATTGATTTACGAAAGTTTTGGTAAAAATAATCCGGCCTCACGTGATTCCCGCTTTATTAATAATTCCAAAAAAGATCGATGTTGGCGACTAACCTGAGCCGTTCCATGTTTACAAATGATAACCATCTCATTAGTTAGAGATAAGCTGGGATTTTTTATAGATTTAGCGAATAATTGACCGTAATTATCAGCGTATGTGGATATTTTCGTCGGTAACGCTTCAAAGGTTCATAATCGACGCTTAAAGACCTCAATTACTGCTAGAAATCAATTATCAATGATGTTTGTATGAAAATTAATACAAACATCATGTATAATCAACTTCAATTCTTTTTAAATTATTTTCTAATAAATTTTTTAGAAATATCTACGCGCAGAAAAATGTTGCATTAAAAGTTGTTATAGTCTTAATTAAAGCGAGGACAAACTCGAAAAATAAAAACAATTAGTGTAATAAACAGCAAATTTTACTATAAATATAGTAAAATTTAATATAAATATTTTAAAATTTACTAGTTACTACAGTAATTTTATTTTATTTTTTGCGTTTGTGCTCGCTTTAGTAAAAACTATAGTAATTTTGAATGCAATATTTTTCTTCGTGTATACAATTTCTTCTATCTCCTATCAGTAAAACATTTCTTATTCTAACTATAAATAAACTTTATTCGCTAAACCAATTTATTTATTAACTCTATTTTTATCGTCTTTTAAAAATGAACTCAAAAAGATTTCCGCAAAGCGCCGTCCGCACAAAATTAATTTTCGGAGCAATTTGATTACAATAAATTTTTTACTACCCTGATGCTCACGCCAATTTTGCCCGAGGGAAAAGGCCGGATGCGCATGGGCAGAGATATCCCGCGCGTGCATTGTCGGCCGACCCAGTTGACGCGCCCATATCCATTCGCCGTGATGCGACTCTCCCCTCCTCGAGAATGCGTCGTTCTTTTCTTATCTTCCTTTATCCCCCCGACGGAAGTCGAGAATCTCGAAATTTTTCACCCACTATGGGGAGATTTTCGGAGGCCCGGACTATAGGTCTAGTCGGGAGTGCCACATCGAGGTAAAGTTTAGTGACTGTTACAAAGTTTTAAGGGAGAAGTGTGGGTGTTACATTTAAATAAAGGCTTCAATCGCCTCAAATTTTAAACACGACGTTTTAAATATTTAAGTAATAACTTCGACACATTTTTTTAAATATTTAAGTAATAACTTCGACATTAATTTTTAACGTGAAGTTTGGATTTTCTTTGGAGGAGGGAGGGTGTTACGTACACTTTGCCTGAATCACGGATTACTTTTATAGATAAAAACAGTTGAAATGTATTTAAAGTTTTAATTGCTCATTACACACGAATTTTGTCTATTAAAAATTTATAATACGTAAAAATATACGACAGCAATATTCTCAGCTCTAATAACGTAATAAAAAATTTTATATTACGTTTATTTTGAGAAAGTAAGATTTAATGTTCAGTAAACTGACCTTATTACATTTATTTGAGCAATATTCCGTGCAAAACTATAGCGCGCATAAAACTTTTTATTCATTATTATATTACGTTTTAAAAACTAGTAAAAGTTTCACGTTTAAAAAAAATTTGAAGCAAAGATTATTTGAAAGTTAGCCAAAATTTAAACTTGTTTACTTTTTCAATTCAGCACTACGAGAAAATGTTTGGCAAAAATCTTGCTTTACGACTTGAATTAAGGGCACTCCTTGAGATCCCCGAATATTTCCACCACGTACTCTCTAAAATAACTGATGCAATGAACATTTTTATTGAATTATTTATTTTCGCAATGTGAATAAAAATTTAAAATTAAATTAAACACAGTTTTCGGGATGGCCGAGCGTACTCGTCCTGTTTTTACTAATACACGGACTGTCTTTCTTTAAACCTCCGTGACTAAATACACCAGTTAATAGATTTTATCATATTTATGAACACAACCGATGCAATGAACATTTTTTTGAACGATTTATTTTCATTATGTAGATAAAAATTAAACACAGTTTTCGCGATGGCTGACAGTACTCGCCCTGTATCTACTTAATACACTGACTATCTTTCTGTAAACTTCAGCGACTACTTCTACCAGTTAATAGCTTTTATGGATTTCAAATTAATCAACACTTTTTAATCTTTAATCGACTTTTCCACCTATTTGTGTATTTCCTAGATTAACTTTACCAACTTAACTTCAACTCCTAATACCCTACAGTTTATAAGCAATAATATACGTTTTATGTGAAAATGCAATGATAGCTAGATCTTTTCTTAGAAACTAATTGAACGGTGCAGCACGAATGCTCGTCTTCGTCGAAAGTTACGCACATCCAAAGGAACTTTCTGCAAAGAGGCGCGCGCCCCTCGGCAAATTCCTCCAATTCTCCCGAAGAAAAATTCACTCCTCGGAGCGTCCGGCGCTGGCTCGCTTCCAGCGGCCGGACGGTAAAGGGAAGAAAGAAAAAGACGAAGAAAAAAAAAAAGATAGAGAAAGAGCGCGGAGATTACACGTGCCGCGACTCTCGCCCCGAGCATCTTTCCCGTTTCTCTTCTCTCTCTCTCTCTCTCTCTCTCTCTCTCTCTCGCGGTGGGTGAGGGCACTTTAGTCGACGGTCGCGATGGGACCGGGGGACTCGTTGCAGGCGTGACTTCCCTTCGAATCAGGCCGAGTCGCGCTTTTTAAAGGCCGCGCGCCGGCGAATTTGTGATTGTTGCCGGGAGTTCTCCGCCCTCACTCCTAACTTTTATCGCCGTGAAAGGCTGGGAAATGATAATTTTTTTTTGAGATTTGGTTAATGCGCACCATTTTTGTGGACATTTTTTAGGATTTTCTGTACATTGGTAATTAAAGGAGAGTGGGAATAATCATTACGAAGCAAAAATAAAATATTAAAACAAATGTAAAAGTAATTTCAGTATTCAATAAAATAATTTTAATTTGTAATGTAACAGTACTGCTTTATAATATGGTATTAAAAAGTTTATTTCTTAAACATAAAAATACTGGTCCTGTGTCTATAAATTTATTTTATTCAAGTTTTTTCTCCGAAAGTAAATACTATTTGCAGATGCACCATTTTATTCTCTTTTTACAAACTGTTTTTATTTAATTTAAAAAATGAAAGGCTAGTCATTATTCCCTTCATTTTTATATATCTATTCTGTTATTAATTATTATTTATTAAGGAGAATAAGATGTAACTGGGCGATCTCGACGAACCAACATTTGTTTTAATATTATCGACGTTTCGATGTTGTTTTTTAACATCTTCATCATGGCTTTTTAATTAAAATAAAATTGAAATTAAAATAAATATTAAAATAAATCATGAAAAGGTTCGTCGTCATGATATTTTATTTTAATTAAAAAGCCCCGATGAAGATGTTAAAAAACAACATCGAAACGTTGGCACTATTAAAATAAATGTTGGTTCGTCGAGATCGTTACATTTTATTCTCTTAATATTCATCACGAACGTTCGAGTCTATTACTTCCTAACATTATTTTTTATTGTATTAAAAACGACCCATTTATTATGAATTGATCAATTGATTAAAAAAAATTAGTCTTCAAAATAATAGAAGATTTCCCAGATTTAAGTAAACAAAAAGTAGATTCAGACGAGCATAGGTAAGGCATTTATTTTTACATTTATACTCAATTAACTTATACGTTCATTTTCCTTGTGAGAAAAACTTTCGATTTAGTATTAGAACATCTATAAATGTTTCTTACAGAAATATATAGCAATCAAATTTAAGTATTTTTATAAATCGCAATAATTTAAATAAAATATCTTTCGATAAACACATTCAGCTGAAACTGAAGAATTCCCAGAAATAAAGTTTGGTATATTTAACGAAAACCGTTAATTAGCGGGTCTCGTCAATCAGGCTAAAGCAAATAACTCGCGCGCGAACCTTCGCCGGGGGGGCTGCGGCTCCGGCCCGGCAGATTTATAATCGCGGGATTTCTTTAATTTTTTCCGGCACACCGCCGCCACCGTCGATAAATCGAAAAGCAATAAATCGCCGGCTGAATAGGCCGAGGTCGAAATTCCCCTCCCTCTTGTATTTTCGTCGGAATTTTTACCGGGTCGGTAAATTTTTCGCGGCGAATTGAAAATTTTTTCCCCGTCGCTGATCATCGCCCCCCCCCTCCCCCGCTGCTACAATTCGCGGATTAAAGGAGGGACGAAGGTCGTACGCCGGCCGTAATCGCCGGGGTGAGAAATTACGTACCTTCGTTACGGCCCGGACAAATCGATGTTTGACTTGAAACCGTCCGGCTTGAGATTTTGCGATAACGGAGGGAGGAAACGTCGCCCGAGGAAAGTTTCCTCCGTAATGCTGGGTCGCCGTTAAATTAGCTTAGTTTTATTGCTGCCACGAAGGTAGTGCTGCAATTTACTTTTTACACTTTTTTTGTTGTACTTTTAAGGAGGTACGGAAATTTTGTATTGATCTTTTTTTATTAAAGTTACGGCGCTCATTAGTAATGACCGATAGTTCCAGCGAAAATATTCGCGAAAGAAGAAAAATGCAAAATATGCGGAAGGAGATTTCGCAAATTGGCAAGTGTACAATTCTTCTTTACTGAAGCCATAAAATGCTCGTCATTTGCGTTAGGCTGAAATAATCATTTGTTGATTGAAATAGTAATTTTAAAAGCTCCGATATATTATTTAAAAAAAATATAGAATCACGAGTTTGAAAGTGATGTATCTTTTTAATGAAAGTAAAATACGGGCAATTTTCTTAGAGGATTGTAAACGTTTCATTCAACAAATTTATCTTTTGCGTTCGAGTAAAATTTTAATTTTTCGGAACGATTTTCAGATGAAAAATTACTTTGAGAAAAAACATCGAAATGGCTGAGTATAAATTTTCAAGATAAACCATTCTATTTAAAATCCAATTCAGATCATAATAATCTTTTTGTACAATTAAAAAAAAATCAATAGTGACTTATTTTTAATTTATGTTTAAAAAAAAAAGAAATTTTGATTTATAAAGTTATTCAATTTGGAGAGGTAATGCATAATTTGTAACGAGAACTCTAAAAATAAAATGTATCCAATTGAAAAAAAACCATACGTTCTTTCAGTCACGAATGACACATTTTTGAATTTTTCGAGATTGAAATAGTCAAATGAATTGTAGTCACGTAAAATGTAAATTATACCTTGTCTCAAAAAATTTGGATGAAAAAGTATATTTATGATATCAAAAATAAATCAAACCTGCACGAAATTACCAGCACCTCTTTATAAATAATTATATGAAAATAATTCGCAACAGTTAATCGCTTCCATAAAATTAAAAAAAAAAAAGCACAGCTAATTAATAACTCCACACAAGGCTTATTTAACAATAGCCGCTCCATTCTCAAGCCCCTCAAAGCAGCAATTAGTCGAAATCGAATCATTCACATCGCGTTCTTGTGCGTTAAGCAAAAAAAAAAAAAAAAAAGAGAGAAAAAAAGCGAGTGATTTTTCTAGCGATCCATCCGTCCAATTGCGCGGAGGCCGTGGGCGTCGCGCGCGACGAACGAGGGAACAACGGAGGAGTAGAGTAATAAGCGCGATCTCCATTTCAAAGTGGAGGCTTCGCCGGGCTTCCGCGCGTCTTTAACCCGACGCGAGCTTACGTAAACACTCGTCGGCCGCGTGATGTTTCCGCACGAGACTTCGCGCACGCGTTCCCGGTCTGCCGAGACTTCGTTTTATGATGACGGCCGGGCGCCTGAATATTTCTTTACGCCGCTTAGCCGACGCGACATATTTCTCCCGCTGATTTATTTTCTTTTGATGAATTGCCTTTTGTTTTGTTTTTTAATTCATGCCATTTTTTATTCTTTTTTTTTTATTTCGGTGGAAATTGTACTCGGACTTTTGAGATTAATTTGTCTGTGTTCTATTTTTAAAAATAACGATGGGAAGAAGGTGTGAAGCATTTAGAATAGTAGTTTGATTGGGTTAATGAGTAAATATTCGGTTCATTGGCGCCAACATTCGAAATGTTTTGATATGAATTTTATTTATCAATTTGAATAATTAAAGAATGTGTAAGAATTTTATTAAATGGCAGTGAACAAATTTAAGTGCAAGAAACGCGATGGGTTCTGCTAGTACAACAAAAATGAAAAAATACAGTTAAATTATAGTACAAGCGTATTTCTGATTAATTTAATCCAGTTCTAAAGGAGATTAGTTTAACTAAATTCAAAAGATATATAAGTTAATTCGCAACTATAATATGAAGAAAGGTACGAGAAAGATTAAATTTTGAAAAGTGTTGTGACACTTTGAGTACTAACTACGTTAGCAGGTGGCTAAGGAAACCTAAAAGACTTACCAAGTGTGAATAACTTTTAATTTCTTCCTGTCTCTGTGCGCATAATCGTCGTGGAAAAGTCATACAAGTGCGACCTTAGCCGATTTCTCGAGCAATGTCTGTTTCTAACGAGATTGCATGCTTTTTTACACTTTTGCTCTCATTTTTCTTTCGTGTTATCCATTTTTTTCAAGGAATAAACACCTAGTACACTACAAGAAGTCATACTTTTCTATATTGCTTTTATATATTTACATTGATATTAACGATTTGATTTGTAAGTATATTTACAAATTAGTTGACTGATAATTGAAATTACTTATTACTTTTAAGAAAGTTAAGTAAAAAATGTTTTATCTTTTCACACGTTTCGCGGAGTGTGATTCTAAAAGAAAGAATTTGTTGCACATATACGCGGCGCATATCTGCTGGCGGTGTTCCGGATTCGCGGCTAAACCGCGAGAGCTAAGGAAGACAGCTGTCGATCAGACTCGGGAACTATGGAGGCGGCTTATCTCTTCTCGGAGACAAAATCGGCTTTAGCGCTCAGGTGTTCCTTTTCCCCCCCTTTGTCGCAATCTTTTCTCTTGTCTCCCCCTCCGCACCGATAGCTGTTATTCCTTTTACCTTGTTTAGCGATTGTCCCTCGATCAATCAAGCGCTTTCTTTTTTTCTTCGATAAAAGCTTCGTTGTCTTTTGAGAAATCATTTTTATTGCGAAAGTGGTGATCGGGTTTTGTGTAATATTTTCGTCGCCGGTGGTTTATAAAAGCTTCGGAGGATAAAATTGTTCACGGATTATTTGTATGTATTTGTTTTTTTTTTTTTTTTAAACATGCTGTTTACGTTATTGTGCCGGTGACTAATATTTTATAAATATCGACGACATCGCGCGATTTTTCTCGGTGTCGTTGAACATTTCTCGTTGGTTTTCACTGAATAAAATCGGCGTCCCGAAATTTAAAAGTCTTATTTTATTAGTCTCGAATTCAGAGGGTTAAACCGTATCTTTAGTTTCCCGCCGAAAGAGAAATGCCTAGTGCCCTACTTCTATTTTTATTAAAAAAAAGTCTAGTTTACACGGAGAGAATTGTTGGGCAAAAATAACTAAACTTTGGAATTACACAAAATGAATAACCCCTCATATTACGCTATATTAATATTGAAATTCAAATCTTTTCATAAAAAAAGTCTTGTCTTTTTTTTGAGAAGAAAAACGTTTTCGCATTTAGGGATGAAAATCGGTGTATGTCCGAACGAAAACCTAAACCAACTCCAAATATATCCTTCTCACGAGGGTACCGTGTGAAAATAGATCCTGATCCTTTTTTGCCTTGACGCGAAAATTCACGAGCAAGTTTCACGCAGGTAATTAGCAACTGTAGCCCGTAACTCTAGAAGACTAAAGGCCACTCGTAAAGAGCCGTATTGCGTGTAAATTCGATTGACGCTGTTAATCCGTCTCGCTGGAGTTAATCCGCGCGTTTTTCTCGATTATGCCTTCGACAATGTATAAGAATTTTACTGTGAAAAATATGCAAACAAATATTTCTATGATCTTTTCCAAAAAAAGGTTCAGTGAGGTTAATCGTCCCATGCTCACGTCGCTTTTCTGTAATTTTCACGGTGACGTTCTCGCGATAAATTTTACGGAATAATTATCTCGAACGATTGAAACTTACGCTATCGTTGCTTTAGAAAAACCTAGAAAATGGTAAGGTGCATTAAAATTTTCATGAAAAGACTGAGAAGAATCTGGAATAGCTTGTAAACCCACTCTCCACTTTGCCTAATGATCTTAGTAAATGTTTAAGTACAATTGATTTCTTTGGAAATTAAGGCAATCTTTCAATAATGCAGTTGATTTAATAGCATTATTTAATATTTTATTGACATTACTTTAGTGAATAAGATCTGAATGCTGTTAAAGTATCTGCTTGCGAATGGAAAGCTTGAATTAAAAATAATTAATGATAAGTTAATAATGAAAAATAATATGCTTTGCAGTACATTTATAAGTTAATAATATAATTTGGAAATTCAATTTGTTAAAAGATAAAAATATATTTTAAGTTTTCTGCAGAATGCTTTTAGAATACATTAATTATTTGTTTGAAAATCATTTCAATTCCACTATTCTGCAGAGCTGATATTGAATAAGTAACATAATAATTATTCAATTCGATAAGGTTTATTAAAAAACATCTGCACAGTCAGACAGTTATAAATACGGATACATTTTTAACGTTTATAGTAATAATATAAATGTATATAAAATATAGACTTAAGAAACATTTATTTTCGCCTACCTCTTTTTGCTACAATATCATGATTTATAATATAATTAAAAATTTTTATTTTAATTTTAGTAGTTTAGTTTCCTTAGGGTCATGGCTAAAACTTTAGATTTATTGTATGTATAAATTACGAGATCAATAATTTGCAGATAATTTTCAGTTATTAACTATATTAATGGATTGCAGGCAAATAAAATTTATTATGTTCCATTTAGTGGTTTTCGATGTGGCCTTTGCTAGTAATAATTCTACTAGGATATAAATTATCTCTAACCTATATTTTTTTGATTAACTCCGAAAATATTTTTTCTCAACGGGACGCGGTAATTACAACAGGAAGTTGATAGGTGCGTGATGCACGTTATATTGATTGGAAAACTGCACAGAAAATCGGAAAAGATATTTTCTATGATAAGATATTATTTTCTTAATAATCCAAACTGCAGAGAAATCAAAACGGTTGGCAACTAAAATTCAGAACTAATAATTACAAATAAATATTGCTTTTTATCATATAACATTATACACAAAGGTATATCTTCTGATGGTACATAGCAAATAATGTATATGCGATATATATTGGATTAACTTGTAATGTTTACGGTCAATGAAATCCTAAAAATAAAAAAGATTATTTATACTAAATGTTATTACAAAGTTGAAAAATTTATTGAATGTACTGTACTGGATATTGAAGTGTCGTTGCTGCGTTTAGATCGAATCGGAGTTTTGTTGTGCTCGAACAAAGTCAAATTGGAAAACTCACTAGTAATAATAGTCGCGCAGCGGGGGACAAGACTTTATTTTCAGAGAAGCGCAATTCGCGGTCGATCTTCGGCCAGTGGTTCACTGCTTTTAATAGAAAACGGCGCCCGCTGTGTTTCTAGCTCCTTTACCACGTAGAAAGTGCATGCGCACGCTTGTTCACTTTTAGTTAGGAATTTCGTCACTTTCTTACTTTCTTTTGGAATATTTTTCCTTCCTTGATATTTACAATTTAACCGCATTTTCTTAGATTGTTAGATATTTTTATAAAATTCAAAATTTTTGAAATAGTGTGTTAAAATGATGATAATTAATTATAGGTATTCTTACCAAATAATAATAATAGAATGATTTATTTATTTCTATCAATTTAATTTTGATTCAACAATAACAGTTGAAGATTGGATAAGGTAATTTTTAATTAATTATTGTCCACCGATTTATAGTACTCCTCACGCAAATGGCCAATTTCCGGGAGAAAAATTGTCGGTATTTTCGGTGCAACTCTGAATTTCGCTCGAACAGTGCAAAAAATTAAAAAAAATAAATAAAAAACGTTTATTCGGTCCGTCGCGAATGTTACACTTTTCGAGTCGAGGTTGCGCGTATAGTCCCGAAAACCGCAAGGTATAATTTTCGTAGCCGCCACTCGGCTTTGAAGCGACGCCGTCCAAATCGATGTTCCGCAACGAGTTTACACTGCGATGCAGCGTCTGGCGGCCGTGCTTCACGACCGGCACGGAAAGAGACAAAGAGCTGACCTTTACTTCCCCTGGCTCTCACATTCTAAATATAGTTCCTCTTAAGCATAATAATATCATTATCCTCGTAGATATCGATCACTTTTCGACTCACGTGACAAAAGTTTTCAGCGAGCAACTGACCAAGCACTGTACATTATTAATCATTGAACGGTGATTGGCCAGATTATGAGTAAAATTTCGTATCCCTTGTAAAATATTTATTATTTACTGCGAGTAAAAAAGGTTTTTTTGCCTTTAAGCAAATCTATTCTTATGTTTTCGAATTCTTTTTAAAACAAAGCAAGTACACTATAGTAAGCAAAATTAAATTAATAAGTGTAAACAAATTTTTAAGTAAAGTTTAAACTGTTCTGTTATTAATATTATGTAAGTCTAAACTTTGCCAAGGGCCTCTCCCGAACTCGCTGACCGTAACGGGTCAAAAGAGTGTGTAATGCGAGATATACATCACAACTGGTTGTACTTTACGAGGTAGTTCGAACTATAAATTCTGTATCCAGTAAAATATCCCCTGGCAAAATTAGTACTTATAAAGAAATCTATGAGTTTCCCTTGTCTTCCAGATTTCAAATCCAGACCCTCTATTTAATGTGCATTAAATAAAACGTATATTATGCACTAATAACAATTAAGTTTCTATAGAACAAAATAATAATTATATCAGTAGCTTGCATTTAAAAAAAATATTACAATTTTTTCCTTTTACGACGTCAAGCCCCTTCGTTTAACGAGAGTTAAAAAACAAAAGGTGGATCCGATGCAAAAAACAAAAGGTGGATGGATCCGACGCAGCGAGCAAATGCGTCAGCATTCGCAATTTAAAGGTTCTTCAGCGGAATTCCCCACGACTTTACGATAGCACTGGGCTCGTTGGCGCTGCCTTTTTTTCCCGCCCACGCAGCAGCGCTCGGGGATCCAGTCAATGGTCATTCCACTCTGCGCGCGCGCAAGTGTCTATCGCTAAATTTAGATCCGTCGTGCATTCTAATGAGCCTGCGGCTACTTTTCCGCGTCCCTTATTCTCGAAAATTTCCCCGATGAAAACGGGCGCCGAGCCGCGGAGGTGGAATGAGCTCTTTGCTTTTTTCATTCCGCGAGACTCGCCCGTAATGCGATTACCTCGTTACCTTGCCATGGCATTGTTTCCTAGATTGACTAGTCCGCGCTTTCAATTTATTTTTAACTCTCATTATCTTTGCATAAATACATAATGCATAATAATTCGATTATATTTTTTTTAATCGCGTTAGCTTGAAAGAAGGTCGTGCGTTAATGAAAATTTGTTTTGTAACAGATCAAGCATTAATGAGCTGCTGTCTTCTTTTTTAACGATCTGTGTGCAAAATACTAATGTTTGTGACTATCGTCAGTGTGAAACTGCGGATGCAACATGTGCGCCGCAAATTCTTTTCGCGTAAAGTATTTAAAATCAAAGCACAAACTAGAACATTTATAGGTGCTATTATATGTTTTAATATTTTACGCAACTTTAGTGTGCAAGCAGTTCTCGAAATCGGCTTTTTTCTGCTTGCAACGCTCGGATGACAAAAACGGATGAGAATCACCTGCTTGATTAGTCAGTTTTTAAATAACCTACACCTTTCTCTTTGTCACTTAAATTTCAAAGAAATTATTTGGATAATTTTAGTTTTAGACAATAAATTATTTTGTGGTTAATAACTTAAAAGTAGTTGTTTTATTTCAGTTCTTACTAAGCTTGGACCTCTAATGAAAATTGTATATGCTGTTAGGTGACAGATTGAATTTAAAACTTGTTCGTCCATAAACATGTGCACGACACACACTAAAGACCGTTTGATATGCCATAGCTTTCAACGGGTGTGGCTGATGCATTTTCATTTTTACACCGGGCGGTAACTTCCATCACCGGGATCGATTAGGTTACGGCATTATTGGTGGTAAAACTTGGTCGACTATAAAAATTTGATTTTTCATCGGGGCTTTCCGCACTGCCCTTTTTTTTAAACTTCCACTTCGGTCTTTTCTTTATCACTTAGTGGATGTAACTTAAGGGACGATAAAGTCCCTTCTCCTCGACGCCGAGAAAATGCGTGACGCGGCACGAATGCATCGTGATAACGCGCTTTTTGCCGTAGTTACGTCTTTCTTATGACGCCAACGACGAAGGACGGGGCTAATGCTTTGTAACGAATGCACACCGCGCTAAGATTCTCAGAAGTCTATTTAAACTGTTTCAAATTTATCGTCTTCGTCTAATTACTTACTATTCGTTTTAGTTTAAGTGCATTTAAAATATTTAAATTTTCGAATTAAAATAATGTATTAGTGAAGTTTAAATATTATTATTTTTATACATTACATTGATAGAACGAAGTCAGCTTAGTAGTAATATGCTGGTCAAAGTCTGCATTTAATTCTAAACATATTGAAGCATCTTTTACATATATACAGCTTCGTGTACTCCTGAACGACATGAATCTTTATTTCCTCTTGCGACAGTATTGTTTCGTAAGTGTCACTTGAATATTTATTCTAGGACTATAAATCTTGAATAAACTTGTAGACAATTAATGTTGACAGCAAACAAAATGACCGTTTTTGTATTATTTTTAAAGATTTTCTTATGTAACCTGTATAAAATCTTGATGCAATATTTAATGTGTAAAAAACATCCTTATAAATTATTGAAAATTAATTTTTGATTGATGGTGTAACCACTTTTGGAAGTTTCATCCGGCTACAAAATTCAACCTGTGTTTTAGGCAACAGAAAAATCATGTAAAATTTTATACATGATGCATGTTTTCAAAACTAAACAATACTGAAGATTCAACATTAAAAAGAAATTATAAATCAATACATGATGTATAAAGAAAAGGGCAGTTTAATTACTTACGAATGTATTTGCAGTGTCACTTCATTTCGATATAATTTTCATATTTTGTTGAAAAAATCTGCAGTCCAAGTTACGACATGTAAAAATTATGAGTAAAAGACGCGATTCCCACGTGTGTGACGAAAATTCGTGAAAAGAGCCGTTGGCCAACGCGAAAAACGAGGTCGAGGTTGAGGCGTCCGAGACGCCCGCCGTCGGCTTATTTGTGCCTCTCCGCATTCGGCTGACGTTTCCAACGACAATTACGCATATCGACTCGCGCGCACTTGTGCCCAAACTCGCCCGCAACCTCCGCGACCCTATACATTACATCCAACAATGAATTATCTTATTGCAGTGTCACTGCTAGCTCTGCAGGTATTTCATTGTTTGCTACTTCTGTTTTCGGCCAACTAAAATTAGCTACTGCGCGAAATGATGATTTTTTTATGCCTAAATAGCTTGTACGCTAGATAAAATTCAAAAGTAAGGGGTCGAGAAGTGACCTGTTAAAATTTTGATTGTCACGTTTCGGTGGGTATAATTTTATGATTTCTCTTCGTCAGCGTTCGAAAAATATTTCGTGGTCTAAGTTATAACGAGAGTGGCTGAAAAGAATTGACTATCTTTTCAATTTTTAATTAAAATAAAACACGATTAATTAATTTTTTTAATTAAACATTCCAATCATACAATTAGGCATTTTCATTTTATAATTTGCAAGTTCTATTTTATCTTACTCACCGCACTATACATTGAAAGCATTTTTCCGTAAAAATTACGGTGAAGCTCACCGTAAAAATTACGAGAAAAAACGTAATCGTGGGACGGTTTGCCATCTTGGAAATTACGGGAAAATGATTGTAAATTTTACGCGGAGCTTGCACGATACGAAAAGCTCTGCAAAAATTACGGTGATGTTCTCGTAAAAATTGCGGAGCTTTGCCGGTAAAAATAGCGGAGTTTTTCCCGTAAAAATTATGGAGCTTTTCGTATCGTGCAAGCTCCGCGTAAATTTACAATGATTTTCCCGTAATAATTTCCAAGATGGCAAACCGTCCCACGATTACGTTTTTTCCCGTAATTTTTACGGTGAGCTTCACCGTAATTTTTACGGGAAACTTCTTTCAGTGTACTTAAGGATCCCTAATTTCAATCTAAACTTCACTTTTGCGCGAAATAGACTTTCAGCGCAAAATCTCGATCTTCTTACTCCATTCAAATTTCTGCAGGTATTTGTTTCGCAAAGTTCCTTTTAAAGTGAGCGCGTCGCTGCTAAATTACATTCGTCGCCGTCGTCAATCATCCCGGCGGCGTTGACGCGCCCGCGCATGGAAAATTGGAGCGCGTCACCGTCGACGCGGCCCTTTCAGGAAACTTTCGCTTCTTAATCTTGGACGGTTTGATCGATCGCCGGACTTTTTCTTGCGCTCTTTTGTCTTTGTACGTAAAACTCGGCTTTCTTCCGCACGTAAGTGTGTCGGGAAGAGTGACGCTCGCGATCAACAAAAGTATAACCGGCTGCTGTTCGATTCCTCGTTGCGCTGACGGACAATTAACGATGTTGGTGAAGAGTCTACGATGGGATTGAGGGTTACACTTGGACAATTTCCTTGTAAAATTTATAATGAATGAGCGAAATAATTCAGGGAAATTACAGCATTTTTCATAATCACCCTTGTAAATATGGTGGTGATTTTTTTGTATTTTTTAATGATCCATAAATTAAGGTGGGATGATATTGATATTTCATCGTAAAATCGATAGTTTTGGTTTGATAATGAAGTTTAGCTCAGGTTTTGTTCAAAAATTTTTCGCAAAGTAACTTTGATTCTTTAGGTTTTAAGGAAGAAAAAAAGCCACGAACAACTATTTTCGTCAAATTAGTGTACGCAAGAAGCTTAAAAAAATTTGGAGGTTTTTTGATGTAAATGAGTACACTAAATTAACTTGTGCCAAGTTAATTTAGTGTACTCATT
>JAXIUT010022467.1:0-17605 GCA_035586675.1 Eurytoma californica | reverse complement strand
TGTGTGTGTGTGTGTGTGTGTGTGTGTGTGTGTGTGTGTGCGTGTGTGTGTGTGTGTGTGTGTGTGTGTGTGTGTGTATGTGTGTATGTATGTGTGTATGTACGTGTATGCGCGCGGGTGTAGTGTGTGTTCTTGCATGTGCGTGTATGTGTGTGGGGGGTAGGGTGTGTGAGTGGGGGCGAGTGGCCGCTGCTGGAAAAAGATAATAATAATGGCGAGAGCGAACGGGGACGCTCCCTTGGCACGGGGTACTTAATAGACATTTTTCAGCGATCTCAGTCTGTCTATATCTGGCGAACATAAAGCCGAGGCAGCCACTTTAAAATTCATATACCGCCGCTGCGCGTAGTGTGTGTTTCATCGGCCGTTAGGAAAAAAAACGTGAAGGTAATACGTCAAAATTTTCGAAATAATGTAAATGGAAGTGAAGTCAAATATTTTATCAATAATTAATTAAACGCTTTTCCTTCCTGCGACTTAAAAGATTATACATTCTTCGTTGATTTGATAAGTTTGAAAATGCTGTTTGAAATAGCCCACTTTCAGTTGATCAAAATTGAATCCAGAATTACTTAAATGGAATTGTTTGCAGTAAAATAATAAATAAGTAAAGAATTCTCGTTTCTATGAAGTTTAATTTAGAGGGTAATATTGTTGAAGTTTCTGCGAGAGCTCAAAGTTGTTCGAGTTTTAATTCGCTGGCTCAATAAATTTCCAATTTTTAGAAAATCAAACAGATATTAAACTTGACTTGTTCGGTATACGTATGCACGAAACAATAGCCTTCCAAATTCAACTAAGTAAAAGAAAAAATCCAACTAATTAAATTCAACTAAGTAAAAGTTCGTAAGAAGTATAACATTTTGAAGGTAGGTAATTTACAATTAAGCTCAAGGAATACAAAAATGTTTCAGAAAAGGTATAGAACCTCTTGAAAATTTAATTTTAATTTAAACCATATAATGTATTATTTATGTATAAGATAAAGAAAACCAAGTGCCCGAGTTTACTCCTTTTGATGTTTTTGTCCGAGTTATTTTTGCTCCCAAGGTCGATTATTGTTCCTTGACAAATTTGTAAAAAAAAAAATAATAATCGCAAAACGGTGATAACTCTGATAGTGCTGGAGCTTTCATCTCCTTGAAGCAAAGCTCAAGTTACCACCTTTTTCAAGAAGCTGGCCAAGTTATCTTTGCATCAATGTCTTTGCATCAGTACATTACTGTGATAATATACCCAGTACCTACTCAGCTACATAGAAAGCTCAGTCTACATTTTAGAAAAACTTGTCTCGTGCAATTGTTAAAAAAGATCCTGTGAAAACAAAATATAAGAGCGAAGTACACTTTAGCGAGTAAACCGGGATGAGTGTGGTAAGCAAAAAAATTGCGGTCACTTTGACAGATTTATTCGGGCGAGCAAAAAGGGAACGAGTCACCCGATCCCGGCTCTAGCGAGCTTCAGCGTAAATTACCAGCACTTTACTACTTTCCAGACTCGCGACGTCAGAACTTGTCGCTCGGTTTCTTCGGGCCCGCCAATCCCCCCTCGCCCCGTCATTTCCGCCGGGCGGATTAGCGGAGCTTCGAAAGCTCGAGTTTCAGCGGCGACGGGCGATACACACGCGCAAAGATTTTCCATCAGTCACGTCGCCCCGTCGTGTTTGCCGCCGACGCGCGTACCCACTTGGCGGGGGTTTCATCCCCGGCGCGCCTGTAGACGCGGCGGAATCTCGCGGCGGTATTGCGTAATTCGGTAAACAGCCATTAATCTCGCTGGTGCGCCGCCTCGATCGCGGAATGAATGCCGTGCAGTCGTCATCTAATTACCGGGCGACGCGGCGCACGGGGAGGGGTTTGTCCAATTAACCGGCGAGCTTCTCGCGAGCCCGCAGAATTGAACTGTCGCCGAGCGCGCCCGAGCTTTCCTTAATGCCTCGCTGCGGGGATATCCGGCCCGGGTGTTTAATTGAAAATCCATGATGCCGATCATAGTTTTCGGCTCTGTGTAACCTCTCCGGCAGAATAGACAAGCGCGGTGCTGAGGCTTGCGGCGTAATTTCAATTGGACTGGGTTAATATGCACGCTAAATCGGTTACAGTGAAGTTTGACTCCAATATAATCAAATTTTTACTCCAAAACTAGATTAAAACTAACTCCGTCGACTGGAGTTAAGTAAAGTGAAATTTTCACTAAAAATAAGAGCGACAGGTATCTACGTCATTGATAAAATCACTCTAAAGTAGAGACGTTTTCACTTTAATGAAAAGTGCAATTAAAACATTCGATTCGTATAGAGTGATAATTTGACTCCACTAGAAATTCCTGTAGAGTTAAATTTGACTCTTTCGGTCAATTAACTTTGAATAATAAGGGTAAAATTTGACTCCAGCCGATTTAGCGAATGCGAATCCTGCCTCTTCATTGAAGAGTATAATTGATATATTGTTACATACGTTTTTTTACATTATATGATCTGAATTTCTCGACTAACGACTGTTTTCAGTTAGCTAATCTACGCACGTTTAACCTCGAGATTCCTTGTGAATATTAAAGTTCATATCGATGTCTATAAAAGTTTGTGTAGATTATTATCGGTAATCGTTTCAATATTTTTAATCTGACGTTTATACGTAAAAGAAAGTGGACTAATTATTATCATGGTACTTTAAATTTGGAAATAAGGAAGTCAGGATGACAGGTGCAAATAAGTTTTTTACTAAGGGATCGAGTCCCGTTTATTTTGCAAATTAAAATGAAATGTAACAAGCGATACTCCTTTGTTCTTGTCCTCAGTTATTGTAGCAGATTAAAAAAAGAATGGACCTTTTCCGAAATATTTTAAGAATATTAATATACCGAAAGACCAAATCGGTCAGAAGATTAAAGTTATCTTCGGATCTTCGGATCATTTAATTGCATTTAATATGACACCGACTTTCGAACGACTTGATTTTATTATCAGTATTTAAGGTTTGTCGCAGAAAAAGAAGGTTACTGAATTGTAAAAAGAAGATTCTCGTAGGTTATTTCTACGCTGCGCGAAGGTAGGACGCAGCCCTAACGTCGATCAACTACCTTTTAAAGAGCGTAGAACCATTCCTCTTCTACAAAGAGGTCCAAAAGGATACATCTCCTTGATTGGCTGCATCGGGATTCTCTATATTTTCAAAGTAACATAAATGTACAAGTTGGTAAACCTGATAAGCTTGTAAAAGCTTTGATAGTTACTTTAATTTAAAGTTAACGTCTTGTCATAGAGTCATACTCTTATGATTCTTTCTTCCATGTCCAGTTAGCAAAAAGAAAGCTTTTTTTTGTCATTGATTTACTTTAATCTTGAATACACAATTCGCATCATTCTCTAAAATAGCATTACAACGAAGAACAAATAATCGTTAACTACGTAAATTCGAAGTCACGTTGAGCAGATCAAAAGCAAAGATGCAATCAATTCACCATCAACAGATTAACTTGTCCTAAACCAGGGAATTTCCGTCGCACGTGTCGCCCGAAGCAGTAGCGAGCGCAAGCGCACCAGTGGGCGCAATAAGGGTAAAAATCTCATTGCCGTCTGGCCGGCGATAGAGGCGCGCTCCGGCGTTATTAATAAGGCATCTGTCTGGCGGTGCGTTGGCACGCTCCGGCCAAAATTACGAGGCTGCGCGGGGCTCGCTCGCTCTTGGCACCGACAACAGTATTAAGACGTAATGGGCGTAGCTGCCGAACCCCTGGCAGAGATTCAAAGCCGACGGAGGGGTGGCCGCCTGACCCCGACGTTTCCAGGAATGGCCGAAGCGCGGCTCGGTGTCTCCTACCCGCAGTCTCCGAATTGCACGGCCTCCAGTGACCCGAGAGACCCTCTCTCTCTCTCCCTCTCTTTTTACCTCCAGCCGAGGCATAAGTCACGTACGGCGCTTAACCTTCCCTCGGTCTTGGGCGGGAGCGCCGTGTATATGGAGGTGATTTATTTTTTAAATTGGAAGTTTGTTGGCCGCTGATTTGATGCCGGCGAAATTGGCCGTTTCTCGTTCGGCGGCTGGGCGGCCGGGGGTGGAGCGCGGCCTTGCGGCGCTCGGCGTGGCGCTCGCACGGTGTAGATTTAATGATAACAGCGATAAGTTTCGGGGGATAAAATTTTATTTGAAACGCGAATATCGGGGATCGCGGCCCGAGCCATTGATGCTCCAATTTTTCATTGAATTTATTGCGAGGGTAGTTTTGCGAGGCGATTTAGCATAAAATGATGATGCTAGATGCCAGATTACTACGGAGTTTCGTGGCGCGCGACGGTCCATAAGATAATAAATATGTATTAATCTGATTGGTTCTTTTAGTAAATAGATCCGTTGTCTTTTCATTGCGGTCAGTCATTTTTTTAACTTTTTGTTATTTGAATGCTTTTAAATGTTTCAGTATAGTTCGACGAAAATATTTCGACTTCTAAAAAGTTTTAAATAAATCATTTTTCCTTTTTTGATCGAAATATTTTTCGGCGGAAGATTTTTGTCACGTTTTTTTTAACCATTCACAAGAAATTTTGCGATTAAACTGCATTGATTGCAGTGAATAATGCAACAATCGAAAATTTTTCGTAATTTTTTACTTTATTTTTACGACCATACATTGAACTAATTGAGCGATAAATAATTTTCAACGTAATATGTTGTACTAACTGAGCGGTAAATAATTTTCAACGTAATATGTTGTACTAACTGAGCGGTAAATAATTTTCAACGTAATATACGAAAAAACAAAATTATTACTAAACAGTTTGCAATAACCACAGGAATAATCTATTAGTTAGCGATTTCAAATCCACTGTATCGTCTACTTTATTTGTCGAATCTAACAAAAAAAAAGATGGCGACGGGGAATGTAGAGATTGAATTTCGCGGTCGCGTCTCAAAAGGGTCGAACTCGTAAGTCTCGGCATCGGTACAGCTGTCGGGGCCGGGCCTGCGGTCCGGTACGTCGATGGAATCCGCGCGCAAAGTGCCTGATTGCACTTGTCGTCGGCGGGCGCCGGACCCCCGGGGTAATTGAATTGAAAAGGACGCGTTTCATGGGCCGCCGGCGCCCGTGGCGCGAGCCGCCGAGTAGCTGGGCAAAAAGCGCCGTGCCCGGGCGTCGCTCTCTCGCTTTCCATTGCGCTTTAACTCCGTCGGCTTCTCGTCTTTATCTCCGTCGGCCTCGCTCGTGGACTGTTACGTTTGAAGCGCGCTGCTACCAGTGTTACTTGTGTTCACAGTGGAAACAAAATTAGAGTCACACTGAAAGCTGCTAGAGTATTAAATTTATGATTTTTCGCAAACGTAGAGAGGGAAATTTGAATAGAAATTAATTTTAGGACTGGTGGAATATTTAGAAATTGATGTAATTTTACGCAGGTTTTGTTTTATTAGAAATCTTAAATTTGGACGCTATCTCGACTTTTGGAGCGAACGAAGTGATAAATCGATCTGAGGCTTCGAGAAGGCGTTAACTGAATTTTGGTTCAAGACCGATAATTTGTACTAATTCTTGGGCTACAAAATAGGAGGTATTAACTTCTTGAAGCAAAGCCGAGTTAACAACTTTTTGAAAACACTGTCCGCATCAACACTTTTTTAAACCCTCAGACAAAGTTATTCCTTTTTTTACCCCAATCGATGATATTTCAATCTCCACCTTTTTGACATTCGATTTTTAGTAAATTTAACAAAAAAATATTGCAATTTTTCCAATGCCAGCAGCCTGAGAATACTGAAATTGAAGATTGAATTTTTGAGAGGTACTTTTTTCTCCTCTTACAAAATTGAAATGCAGAAGGTTTTCAGTTACCATTTTTATCATTTATTGTTACAAATTTGGAAATTCGGCTGAGGTACATTAAATTTAGGAACATATATCTGGATTTTATGTCTGGAGATAGCAGTGATATTTGAATAAGTCAGGTGTTGAATGGAAGGTAAAATTCGATTGACCGACGTGGAAATTCGAGTTGATTTTAAACGGAAATTTAAAATGAAGTGCACAGACAAAGAACATGTAAAGCTTTAAGTCTTAACGGGATTTTAAACGATCACTAAAAGGAGAAAAATGTCAAGTCGTCTATATATTCCGTGGAGAAAAGAATGAAAGTGGATATACAAAAGATCTTAAGACAAAAGAGAAAAGTGTGTGTCGGAATATCATTAACCAAATTGAATATCTTAAAGTGACTAAAAAGTGTTAAGCTTTTAATGGAATTTTGCCGTCCTCAAACATTTATTTTCTTTTCATCAATTATATAAAATCGGGGAAAAAATCGTGATTGTTGCGACAAAGATTTATTTATTTAATAAATATTTTGTAAACTATCAAAAACATTTGTTTATTTTTCATTGTGAGCAAACATGATATTACAAAAAAAAAATATTTTTATTTACAAATTAATCCCAAATCGATTAAAAGAAATAAATGTTGATAAAGCAAAAGACATATTTATCTAATCTATGTTTCCATACCAACTGAACTGTTTACAAAAATGAAAACAAATATTTACAAAATTAAAAAAAAATGAAATAGTACAAAAATATAAATCGATAAAATACAAATTTAAATGAAGCAATCAAATATTCTCCGGAATTTTCAAATTGACCTTCAAGTTGAGCGACGTTGAAAACGATTTTCCTTAGCAAAAGCTCACGGCAAAACAAGTAAATTAAAAAGGGCGGAGTCCAATGCGGAGCAAGCCCGGGTCCCTGAGAAAAATTGAAATTCGGCAGCCGCCACGGGGCCTCGGGCGTCTCGGCGGTCGGTCTCATTTGAAAGTGTCGAGTCACTCCCCTTCGTGGTCGCCGCTCTGATTTATGCCGGGGGGAAAAAGAGCATGTCCGCCCTTGCAGGGCATTAGGACGATTTCTTTCGCGCGACCTGCGATTAGCCGAGCGTTTGACGCGTTGTTTTCCGTCGGAGTGATTAACACGAAACGCATAACGGCAAAGAGAAAAAATCGGTTACAATTTTTTTTTTTCAATTTTGTAATTATTTTATAATTTCAGTAGACGCAAGAATATTTTGCTTCATAACTTGGTTGCTTTTCTTTTTAAAGATCTTTGTAATTATAATTATTATAACAAATGCGCAGTATAGCAGCTCATATCGGATTTGTACATCAATTGCATTAATTATCGGATATTCTGGTACATACGTAAGCAATTAAAATTAATAATAAACACTGCAACGTGAATTTGATTATAATTACCAATGAAGCATATAATAATGCCATAACATTGCATTTACAGTATTCAATATTAAGTAGCATTATAAGCGATTTTATTAAAAAATGGAATAGGTAGATATAATTATATATGTAGCTATTAATAGCTACTTTATGCAGGGTCTTTCGCTACAGAAAAAAACAGCAACCAAATATTTATTCAGCGTATCATTTTCAGGTTTTCAAGAACAGTATACTTCAGACAAGTTCTCAGTGACCATACATTTATCACGATAATAATTTTCAAGTTTATTTATTTATTTACTGTTTTTCAGAATCCTCCATTTCGGCTTCAGATTCTGAAAAAGCGGGAACTGTTAAAACCCCTTCGATCCCTAACATCGGTAAATATGTGGAGGTAAAAAAAAAGATAACCTGCCAATATCCTGAAAGTACTACGCTGAATAAATACTTGGCACACCCGGTATAAAAATAACTTTTATGCAACTCTCACGCACACTTGCGCATTCTTAGGTGTGCTAAATCAGCACTTTACGCCGTCGTTGCATAAAATATTGTTCGATACTCGTGTCAGAAGTGATTTTCGGATTCGTGTGAATTATTCGCTTGGACGCTAAACTCAGGTTCGTCCCAAAATTACCTCTGACGAATTAGTATCGAAAACTACTATAATTTCATAATGAAGGCGTAATAATATTAACTGTCCTTGGCATAGATATCAATTAGATTTTTCATTTTGTAAACAATTATCCGCGGAGAAGAAACATGTTCGTTACTATTACAATCCCGGCCCGCACGTTCGCCGTAAAAAATTTACGAGCTGCCGTAATTTGTCCGCATCAACCCCAAGCGCATCCTCCCGCCAAAGTAAGTGAGCAGAAGGAGAAAAAGTTAACCGAGAGTTATCTTTCATTATCGCGAGTGAAATTCCTCGAAGACAATTCGGGGAGAAAAAAATAAGGGACGGGCGGCGACAAAATTCGTTGATTTATGCGGTCGATAAGGAAGGCGTACGTGCGCCAGGTCATCTATCTTCGTCGGCTGTCGGAAAAATTTCCCGGGGGATATTTTGCAATTTAACGATTAAAAGATCGTGGAATGCATTACGCTCACGCAGTTTGTGGTTATGGAAATATGCCGCGCGGCTCCTCGATGAGCCATAAACGAACTTTTTTACACGCTGTTCACGTGCGAGGCATTATTCCAGAAAATGAACAAAAACCCTTTGCAAATATTGCGTTGCTTGTTTATTCCTCTAGTGCTGATAGTTTTTGTTATTTTGCACTCCTCGTGCATTTTTAAGTTGAATTTATTTTTTCCTTTCGGTTAATGAAGAGATAAATAAAAAATTGAATTCATATTCTTTTTAAAAAAATTAAATCCAAAATTATACACCGTGTCCAATTGCGAACTTGTACTGCCACAATCCTGTTTACGCAAACGACCAGCCAGAATAATTTACCGCTTGAAAAAAAAAAAAAAAAAAAAATACATCGCTCCGATTTTCATCGCGCTTACGATTTTCATCGTGGCGGACGCAATCAAAGTTACAGAAAACTTGGTGCCGAGCGACAAAACTCCGCGGCGTTTATGAATGAAGTCCACCCACCCATTGTATCGACCATCATGCAGCCAGCGTTTGTTCCCTGCGACTTTTCTTTCTCCCTGCCCACCGCCTCGGCAGCGCTTCGAAAGACCAGTTCTCGTGCTCTCTCTTTCTCTCTCTCTCTCTCTCTCTTTCTCTATGTCTCTCCTGTTCTCTGTGCCTGTAAATCAGAAGCGGGGAGTGTCGCTGACAGTACCTGGTGACGACCGGCTGCTGAACGAGCTGAAAACTCTATACAGCCTCTCTCCCGAGCTATTCAACTGCTACCCCCGCGCTTTCCTCAATCTTTCTTTTAACCGAGGTATTATAAATTCATTTTGTCGGTAAATGAACTGGGCGCAGTCGCCTTGCCGATCCTTCCAAAGGCGGTTAGCAACATTTTAATTACGATTTATTAATAGGTTTTTGTAAAATTGAGGAGTTTATTGATAAAGATTAGTGGAACATATATCATAATAGTTTTCATTATGTTGAGGAAAAAGTAGAATAAATATCTGTTAGAGGTCACCGGTAATTCCTGTATTCTTAAGAAGAATAAATGAGCCAACGCACTTTACTCGGGCTTTTGTTTTGATGGGGACATTTTTCTTGATGTCCATAAACTTACTTTATTTAATTTTTTTTTTATTTCATGAAAAAAAATAGCTTTACTTATTTTTCATGTAATAATTTTATATTTATAGATAAAGGAGATATCACTGATAGTTTAATTAAAAATATTAAGTTTTTAATTCATAACGGTATATTGCAAATGTGAATTTTATGATATATATTAAAAATCTTTTATCAGATACTGGCATTGAACTAAGGAAGAAAAATTAACATTAATTAGCAAAAAAATTCAATAAGAATCTTGTCCAATTAAATTTTCCATTTTGTAAAACCGGTCTGACGTAAACCTCTAGAGTACTGAATTTACCCGAAGCTTCAAGAGACTCGTACAGCACATACCACCGGACGCTCGCAGCGATTACAAGTTTGCCTCAGAAATATCGAGATTGCGTTATTCTGCACATTTTGTTCTGCTTCTGTTATTAATTTCTACAGATTGGAGAAATGTAAGTATTTTCTGACATCTACATGTAATTACTTATCCAAATTCAAAGAATTTTTTCTGAATTACCGTAATTTTTCAGTACAAAGTATTCCGCACATTTGTGGAGGGCAATTATCCCACAATGCGAATTATATTACAAGGGACTATCTTCTTCGTAATTTCGCTTCAGCTGAAACTCGGAGTAACTCTAGAAAAACAGCCATTAAAAAGCCAGTGGTTACAAGAATTGATATTGATAAAAAATGTCATATTTTCGGACTCAAAGAATTATCCGTCGTACGTGACTAGTGAGCCGCATGAAACAGACAAGTGTAAAGTGAACGTCACTGTCCAAAGCTTTTCTGATGGCAAACAAAAATATTCCTGCTCTTTGATAATTGAATCTAACACTTCTACAAGAGGTTACAAATATCAACTGACTACACTGCCAAATGATTATGAAGTATTGTCCTTCAATGCACTAACTCCTGGTTCGTTGAAGGCAACTACAAAGGTGTACATTGTCGATATGAAGACCTGCCAATTTGACCATCAAAGTATTTCTATCAAAGCTGACCCGACCAAAACGAATGTGCAGTATGTAATACCTAACGATGATACTATACATGTATTTTTTACAAGTGTTATTGAGTGCAGTGACATTCCCTGCAAGTTTAAGTACAATATCACATCCAAGAAGTGGAGTGGCCCTGTCACATTTCCTGACCTAAGTAATCTAGATGAGGTCCATTTTATTAGCTCTATTGCTAGCTTATCGAATAGTATGGATTATGTCTTTATAATTGACAATTTAGACGATCAAAGTATGATTGCAGTGAACAGTGAAAACAATGCCACTTATTATGCCAACATTAACACAGAACCAACGTATTCGGTTAACAATAACCAGGGATTTTCAACGGCTCACGAAGCCGTAGGAATCTGCCATTCGATCGCAGAAAACACTGTTAATTGTACCAGATTGAATGCAAAACTGGAAACAGCGATCCACGTGGATGTAGATGTCGGAAATAAAGTCGAATTTGTTGGAGTCCATAATACAAAAGACGGAGGAATGTTATTATTCGTGAGTCACTGCAAGGGAAAAAAGGACGATGACGACGACGATTGCCTCCTGTATGAAATTGATCTCATCGCAATACATCCAGATGGAGGAATTGATAAAACAAAGGAAATTATGAAGATTGATCGCCTGCCACTTGCTTCGTATACGACATTTTTTGAAGAGAACGGAAATGTTTGTGTTAAGTTCAAATTTATAAACGGACATCTTCATTTAGTTAACGTGTTTCAAATACATGTTCTGTGTATATGAAATTTTATGATTTTCTTTTTCCTTGTACTAGCCACTCTATTTCAATTATCAATAGATAGTTGATTCTAATATGAAATAGTAATATTTAACTTTTATTATCAGTATTTTTATTAAATTGTTTTACTAATGGTTGAACAAACAACTGTTACATAAAACCTACATTATATTTTAATGAATCTGTGTCATCAAAATTAAATTTATATAAAATAATGGAAACAGTATACATCCATGATTGTATGCAAAATTGAAATTGCCTCTTTAATAAGTAAATTAATTAATTACTTTGAATGAGGATTTGTAATTAATGTGTGGGTAATATATACACCACAAGGATCGTTTACTCTAATATTCAAATATCAAAATTTAAATTATTCATTGATTAATCAAATCAAATACTAGCGTACACCAATGATGGCACCCATTAATTATCATTTTTATAAAATTTTATTATCTTTTGCTGTTCGAAGTATTAAAAAATATCTTACGAATTGAGGTGAATTCTTTCTTCTATTAGAGTTTACACCAATATTCCTGCACGTTCCTAGGTTCGCTTTCCTGGACCATAAATATTTACGTACATTCTTCATTTCATTATCCTACCTCCTTGTATATTCTTTTCTCGCACTGCTGAAGCGTAATTTTCTCCGCTCTCTTTATTTCGCTATAACTTTGTAATTCGTTTTCCTTTGCTACCGCTTTCCCTGCGATCTCTTGGTCCCTTTCTCTCTCGACCCTGCAACCTCCTCATTTCCCCTCTCCCTTCATTCTTTCTTTTATCACGTTCGCTGCGGCACTCAGTTTAAATTACTTTAATCCTCCGGCACATGGCTCTTTTTTTCCCTCTCCCTCTTTCCCTCTTTTTTTTCTCACTCCCACTCCTTTTTCCCCGTCGCCTTTACTCTTATTGGAGAGAAACTTATCGAGACTGAACTTTTGACTTTTTTAACTGCAGTCGGCAGCTCGGCACTCTTTATTGCCGACTCTTCTGTATGCGTCATTCAAATGTATATTCTAATACTAATTTAAACTTTCTTCATACTTCAGTTAATTGCGCAACTTTTGCCTTTTATGCCCATGCACAGTTGGCATAAAAGTATTGGCAAAGATTTTGGATTAATACTTTTTCAAGTGACACAATAATCACCGGGCTCATTTATTGATAATCAATTTTAGTTAAAATTAATTTATTAACTTCAATTAAACTTCATATTAATCTAGGTACTGAAGGAAGAATTTTGTGATAACTGTATATACCGCACTTCACTTTTATGATAAAATATGTTTATTATATTGTAGAAAAGTACATACGTGAAAAGTTAATGCTTACAAATCGACGGAGTTAGAAGTCAAAACAATGCTTCCTTACCTGTAACAAAAAATAATAAAATACTTTTTAAATAAAAAGGAATTATTCAAAAATATTGAAAAATATCAAAAAGAAAAGTAAAATATATCTAAAGAAAATCACTCGTAATCGTGTAAATATTTATTTAGATAACAATAAAAAGTAGCAGGCGAAGATACATTACATCGCGAATGCTTAAATGAAATGCTTGAAACAAATAAATTAAGTAGGACATTTCTCTTTTCACACGACATTACTGTTACTGCAAGATTAATATTCTAATACAAATAAACGCAGGCATCATTTACAACCTAGCGAAATTAGCGAATTTCTTATTTCACGAGTGTGCCCTTGGGAAAATAGGAATGAAAAGATTCTTCGCCGGCATCAATTAATTATCTCATCCCATTCGAATAAAAAAAACATGTTTAGCCGTAAACTGATAAGGGATACCAGGTGGGTGGTCTGATATACGGAAACCTCGACGGAAATGTCGAGACGAAAATTCCCCCAATCTCAAACGTGATCCATTTGTAAACCTCCACGGAGAAAAATGGCGGGACGGGGAATTCGGTCACCGTGCCGGACCGTATCAGAAATTCCTGAACCTCCCGTCATAAATATTTATCCTCCTCTGGTTTGCTCTCCCCCCCGTAAATTATCTTAGCGGATCGATTTGTTTCCCCGGCGCACGACAATAAAGTGATTGGGCATTTCGTCGCGAGGTTGCCACTTGACGAATGCTGATGAATAATTGACCGCCCGGTGTCGGCGAATTAATCGACTTATTTATCCCCTGGATTAAATATGAATGCATTCGACTGAACACCGCCAATTTCGCGCAGTACCATTTAATTCACAGAATGTCATTTCATAATAAAACTTCCGTATCGTTTTCGATTTACTCATTAAGTGCATGTACGAGAGAAATAATGTTATAATATTTTCAGGCATTTCCGTTGACATTTAAATTAAGTACACAATTTATTCAGTTAAAAAATAATCAATTTCTTTTAGCAATAAACTATAGTATAAAACAATTTAGTGAATAAATTAAAAAAATATTAATCTTTCCAGTATCACTGGAAAAATTTTAAACATTTTTTCTTGTCGGTATTTGCAGAATTATAGCAGGATGATGTTACTTTTTGATGAACGTTGCGTGAGCTCTTGATACCGTGACTAAGGAAGATTTAAAGGGGGTAAAAAATTTCTAGTACACAGTAAAGTAATAACTGACACTCAATTGAATTGCAAATTCGTCGTCACTCGAAGTTCCAACGTGGCTCCGCAGCGTTGAATCTGTCGTAAAAATTATTTTTGTTTATCTTTGCTGCAGCTTTTTATTTAAAAAATGGACTTCAAATTGCGTGTATATGCGTAATTACTTTAAAAACACTTCGCCTAGTTACATTTATTTTAGTAATTAAATTCTATCTAAAATATTAAAATACATAAATACATAAAATTATTTGTCCATGAAAAATGAAATTAATTCTTAGTTTCGGGATAGTTGACAGTATATATTCTTTTCTTTATATTTCTAACGCAGAAAAATACTTTCAGTCATAATAAAACTTCTGTTTATTCCAAATAATCTTTACTAATCTCTTATTGGCATAGTACCAACCAAAATTTTAGTATCGTTTTATGAATAAATTTTGTCTACCTTTCACCGATCTCAATTGAAGGTTGCTCTTTCTGGAAAAAGAATGAAATATGTTAAAATTGTCATCCGAATACGCGGTATATTTTATACGTAATCTCCCGAATCGTCTCTTGCTAATAATACCAAGGCACTTCAGAAATCTTTAAATTTCTTCGAAAGTACCGAACCGCGTAATCTCTATAAGTCGCTATAACTCATCGCCCATGGGCTCCGTAAAGGCTCCCCCGCCTGTTAAGCAGCCGCCTCGTAGCGTTTTCAGTGCAACTACTGTGCGAACGTTATTAAATCCGAAACGCCCGAAAAGTCGGAGGTCAAGCACGTACGAGTTCTAATTCTCGTGGCTGCGGAAGCGTCGACGAATATTCCCCTCGCTTCGGGCTAAAGAGAGAGAGGAAAAGCGAGACGAGGAAAAAAATAAGCGCCGGAGCGAGGGAGGGCAAAGTCGCCGACGGTAATTTAATATCTCGGTGGCGTGCTTCCCGAAATGCACCGTGCACGCCCTGATTATGAGTTCGCGGGACTGTGAGGTGCGCTCATCGCCCGAGTCATCCCCTCGCTGACCCCCACCCTCCCTTTCCCACCGTGAATGGTTGGCCTTCTTTCTGAGGAGCGTCAAGTGGATCCAATTATTTTCGTGCAAGACTGCACAATCAATACATTTCCCGATCGAACGTGGATCTAATGCGGTTTAGACGAGCCGCGAACATAATGCCCTGCAGTTTATTAAATGTCTAATTTTTAGGATTTATTTTGTCTTCTGGAGTTTTTTTTAGAACAGCAAGTTCGATAATAAATTGTATTGAAGAGATATTTTTAATATTACATATGCATTTCAGAAACTGTTATAAAAAGTATCGATTCATCTAGTTAATCAAATTTAATTTTTCTTTCATTAATCGAGAGACCTATTATTGTTCTCTGTATTGTATATAGATATTTAAATGAATACATACATTTGTAAAAAAATGAGGCTTCTATTAGAATAATCAAGATACTACGTTTTGATTCCACACATGCAGCACTTGTACATATTTCACTACGGTAATCAAATGAAAAAAAGCCGCAAACTTCGCTAATATAAATTCTAAAAAGTAAATACGATAGAATTGAGGCAAATTTATATCAATCTAAAATATTCCTCAGTAGTCGCTCATTTATTTTATTATAATGCAAGTTATTTTGTAAGTTATTGCACATAGTAACATAAGTGCTATCGCATTATGCTTTAACTGAATCGTGCCGTTGGTGACGATTAATAAGTTCATAAAGTCGTTTAGAAGCATTTCGAGAGCGCATTTACCCACTCACATTATGCCCGCTAGTCGAAAGTGCTAAATTAACACCTGATTTTAAATGATAGCAGCAAGCACTTCCCACCCTATGATTGAATTTTATACGAAAGTACGGATTACCATATGTTGCAGGTGTAATGTTGCGAAATATATTTTCAAATTTCATTTTTATTAAGTACATTATTATTGGGCTCGTAATTTTGCAATTGTATCCTTTATTCTTTAAAATACCATTGTTAATACACAGTAAATATATCAGTTTCTTCGAAATATAAAAATAAATGATCGGATTCGTTATGTGATCTATGCTCCCTGCATTAACTGTTCTTTTAAAAAGATGAAGAATAATATTGACGGTCAATTTTTTAATAAAAAAAATATCAGGCAATGCGGTTTATAGCTAAAAAGAGAGGCAAAAGAGCAAGCAAAACCGCGGACAAACAAAAAAAAAATAAATAAACAGCGGAAGGGGCGATTAAAAATTAATCCCGCATCTCCTTGCCTGCAGGCTCGGGTAAGCCGTGCTCAAAAGATAAAGATCTCAATTATGCGCGTGAAAATTGGAAAATAAAGTCGAAGCGGACATTTTCGCTCTCCGCCTTTTCTTCCCTTCGCGCGCTTACAACGGCCTCGCATTGTCCGTGATTTTCCCCGCGAGCATCCGAGCGCGCACACGAATATGAAATCGCGCTGGCGGATTTTCAGGCTGCTTTGAATTTTTACGATCCCTCACCGCGTCTTTTTCCCTTCCGCGAGCTCGTATCAGGCTTTATTTTGTTGCAGCTCCTTTCTTTTTTTTACTTTCTTTGTTTCTGATGTAGATAAATAGAGGCGCTTTTCCTATTTTTCGGAAAACCGCAGGCTGCATTTGCTACTGCATTTTGATTATTCTATTCTCTTCTTTTACTAAACTAGAATTAATTATGTAGACAGACAATTTTTCTATCTTTTTTGTTTTTAGGAAAGTTTTTAAAGAATTTTTAATTCATAGAAATAGAAAAATAGCAGAAACAGAATTAGAAGTAGTGGTAGTAGTAGTGCAAATATAAGTGCATGTAGTGAAAATTATAGTGATAGTGGTAGTACAAGTATAAATTGTAGCGACAGTGGTAGAGCAAGTATAAATTGTAGTGACAGTGGCAGTGATAGTGATAATGGTAATGGTAGTGGAAGTGGTACTGCAAATCCAAGTGGTAGTATCAGTAATAGTGAAAATGGTATTGCTAGTGGTAGTGGTAGTGGTAGTGACAGTGGTAGTGGATAATGATGGCGATGATGGAAGCAATAGTATAAGCAGAAAAAGAAGCTGATGAAACAGGTGCAAAAGAAGAAAGAAAAAGTCAAAAGATGCATTTCATTACTTAGGATTATTAAAATCCAAAGTAACACACCGCAGTAAAAGAAAGAAGAGGCCCGGACAATTGAATGCAGCTCTGTTACGTATGCGAGCTGCAATAACCATTCGCGGCAATGGGCGTCCCCTCGGTAGCTGAAAATGCAGCTCGACGTACCTTTATCCCCGTGCGCACGTACGCCTCCGAGTAAAAATAATCGTTTGCGGGAGGATCGACGCTTCGCTCTCGCGATTTCGCGCGGGGCGCGTGCTTTTCTCTGAAAATCCGGATTGTTACTATTGTTTTTGCGAGGACGTGGTCGGCCTGCTTGAGTGATAAGGCAAAGTTCGCGACAGTAACTTGCGGAAAGAGGCATCGCCTACTTTTTATTTTAATAGTTGAACGCATAAAATGAATTTGCTTTGATTCGATTCCTCTCATTAAAAAAAAAAATTTCTTAACGTGCAAGGCGCGCATCAGCACCTTTCATTAACGCGCGAAATTTCTCAAATCGTCGATATGACGGGGGCGCGTCGTGCCACCGACTGTCTCTCGCTTTTCCCTCCACTCGAACGCATAAGCGAGCATTATGTATATGCCAGCAAGTCGCGCGAGAGGCTCCCACTTCCCTTTGTTAATTTTCCCGGCCTGTTGCCGCCCTCTCATCGGCTTCTCGTACAAACTCGCATCGCGTATCTCGCTATATTGTGGTGTGTGTGTGTGTGTGTGTGTGTGTGTGTGTGTGTGTGTGTGTGTGTGTGTGTGTGTGTGTGTGTGTGTGTG
>JAXIUT010022446.1:0-17609 GCA_035586675.1 Eurytoma californica | reverse complement strand
ATGAAAATCATTTTTCAAAATTCGGCCAACGTACTGCCCTCCGCAATTGTGTAAGGAAACTGTAAAAAAAATTTCAGTCAATTAAATCTATAAATGGCTTCAGGATACGGTTTCAAAATTTTTCGTTTTTAATCAACTTTACGAAATTATTTGAAAAATTTTGAAACCGTATCCTGAAACCATTTATAGATGTAATTGACTGAAATTTTTTTTACAGTTTCCTTACACAATTGCGGAGGGCAGTACGTTGGCCGAAATTTGAGAAATGGTTTTCACTTTTAATAATACATAAAATGCTTATGCCGATAATGCAGATTCCTACAAGAGGATTTCGCATCCCCTTAATAAGCAGATAAAATTATCTCAGATAAAAAAATTTATTTTTTGGCAGCAGACCTCTCTTAGAAACTAAGAAATCAATCAATGTTGTTAATATTCATTAATGAGTTTTTCATCATGAGATAATGAAGACCCTACTTTTCACTAATACATCTGACTCCAATCTACAGCTCAAAGCAAACTTTCCCAACCCGTACTTAACTTTCTCCATTGAAACGAAAATTTTGAGTAAATCTGACGTCCGAAAAGAAAAAAAAACACCGCGTAAACTGTTAAAAGCGTCGATCGAACAATTTTAACCGAATCTAAAATTCTCCAATTAATTATTTCGAACTTGATAAAAACGAAATAGAAAATAGTTCGCCGGTCGCTAATTAACAGGGGTGCGCGCGCGCTCAAAGGACGCACAATGGGCCGCAGCGCGTAAATCGAGAGGAAGCAAAACTCGCAAACCCAGGCGACAGACAAACGAGTGACCCCTTTTTCGAGCGGCGATCGCCTCGGGCAGCGAATCGCCGCGTGAAGCGGCCGCGGCGTATATATACGCGCGAGTTGCGACAATGGACGCCGAAATCATTTTCTCGCCAACTGCCGCGGCCGGTATAATCGAAAATGCCCCCAGAGCTCCCCCGTTAACGGCTCCCGCGAATCGACGGATTAACCGATTTTTCCGGCTTTCTTTTTCGTGATTTCGCTGTGCTTTTTCTGTGTCCGCCGACGCCTCTTTAATACTGTCGATTTTTAATGGATTTCCTAAGTCTTATACCGTGAGTATTGTTTTTATGCGTTTAAACTAATTTTGTTTTTTAATTAAGATTCTTTTTTTCGTTTTTTGTTTTAATTAAAATTTTTTGTTTAAACTTTATTTATGTATAAATTCGTTTTTATCGTGCGATTCATTTTGTAACTTATACGTAACAAACAATCATTTTCTAAAAATGTTACATTCTGCATACAAACAAGTTATGAATACCGAATGAAGCTTCAACGTTTCGAATGAAACAAAAATTTTCACGAAGATTTAGTTCCACGGTTGAAGTGAAATATTGATATCAGTATAAAATAAATCATAACCACGTAATCAACATCGCGGTTTTACAAACGTGATAGATATCGATGTTGTACTCAACTTAACTTCCGGCTAACTTTAGTTATAAACTTCATGTTCACTACCAGAGTTTTCCATTTGTCACGTGGTGTGCTCGCACGAATTTTGATATGGTCGACAAAAAAAAAATAAAAAAATATTTTCACTTTGCCACATTTTATTCGGACACGAGAAATTTACTTTAAAATATAAAGTGCACAGTGGCAGCTTCTGCGTAAATTTCAAAATATGTTTTTCACCTTTCAATACTATATTGCATTTTATTGCAAGGATACAACGGACAGCTTTTAATTGGAGGACGCCACCCATAATAATTAAACTGTAAGTAATTTCTGCAATTTTGAGTAATCAATTGTACTATCAATTGTTGTGGAATTTAATAATTAAATCGAATTCATTTTATAATATTAGTCTCTAAACCTTGATTTAATATATTGGGTTATTACATTAGGTGACTATAAAAAACTAAATGACTTATTTTTCAATTCACTGCTTTATAGTATTTTACAAATTTTAATAGACTATTTATATTTCTGATTAGAAGAACAAATTATTTAAAAAACTGATAATTTCAGTCTTTGCTATGTTAATTTAGGTAATGTTATATGATAACTTCTTTTTATATTCAATAATGGGTGAGTCATTCAATCATCGATGTATCTAAATAATTAACACCTAGTAACTCCTTTAGGATACATTTTCAGAAAAAAGTTTTGGACTAATAAAATGCATATATCAACCAAAGGATTTCCGCGATACTATTGACTGCTTTTTAACTTCAGATTCTGAAAAAGACAGCCAAAATGAGTAAAAATCTCTGCAAACATATACAAATTAATATAGAAGCCTCTTCTAAAGTCAAAAATAGAGGTTCTAATTTAAAAATGACTAGTCGACCTATAAATGATCTTCAAATTAAATTTGTTCAATCTATCGGAATTTGAAAGTAAAGTTTTTGGTAAATCTTTGAATCTTTGGTCCAAGACTTTTTTTAAATATTAAGGAATGTCCATAATCAATTAAACGTCAGTAAATAGTATTACTTTCAATTATTCCATTATTTATTCAAAGGTAAGTAAAAATATGGCCCAGTGGACAGCATGATGCACCATTGCTTTTTGTAGGGTTGAAACCTTGTGGTAAAAGCTACATTTTGTTTATACTCATCGTAGCAGCAGTTTAAAAAGTAAACAGTAGCGAGGTGGTTATAATTAGTTTATTTACAGCGATATACCGAAGACAAACTTAAAACTTAAATGGACCTTATTTATTACGCAGAAACCAACATAATTAATAAAACATTAATTTTCATACGTCAAATAAAAATAATTTACAACAATAAAGCCATTGTTATCGTCAAATTGAAGATTCCCGTTCACCAAATTTCCAGACCTCACGAATATCTTCCGTACAAAAAATTTAGAGACTTTTCCTCTTCCGCGAAATATTAACTGCCCGCAAGAAAAATACGCAAGCACGTTAAATTCTAATTAAAACTCCAGCCGACGTTACCTACCCTCCCGAAAAAAAAAAATGCGTGACGCGTCGCGCTCTGAAATATTATCGGCAAGCCATGAGCGGCGGCGGTGTCGCGGTTCGATTGGGCGCCGCGTCAAAATCGGGGACGCGCGGCGCACACCAAGCGCGACCGGACTGCGTGATACATGGTACGCCGCCGCGGGATGCATTGCGAAGGCTTTGATAAAGTGCGCCGCCGCAGCGACCTTTCCTTCCGCCCGTGATTTCCTTTCGATGTAGTGCGGCATTTGCGTTGTGTTTCTTTTTTCGGCACTTGGAGTATATTTTTGCGGAAGAAATTCCTTCGGCATTTTTTTTACTATTTTAGGAGTTATTTCAATTTAGGAAATTAATGCAACTGCAGTTTTAAATTGAGTATGATAATAATATTGTAGAATTTAGTGAATTAAATGGTAAATAGTAGACAACATTTTTTTCATTTATGCGACTCATGGTGTACATAGCTGATAATTCGTTTGATAAGCCGCATCACAGTTGTGTTGTTTTACAAAAATGTGTTGCGTTTTTAGTCTTATTAAAATGTTAGATTCAGATTTAGACAATTATAGAAAGAAAGTTTGAATGCGTGACATATATGATTATATACAGAACGAGATCTCAAAGACAGAGACACAGAGAATAATAGGGAAAGGGATTCAGAAACAAGGTCGTAAAATTAAACATAGTGGATATCGAATCTCAGAGAAAAGTAAAGATTCAGCGGTAAAGATGTAGGGATAGTCAATAAGACTTAGAGAGTCTGAAAGAAAGAGACAGAATCCACGAGAAAAACAGTCTTTGATGCAAAAAAAAATATATACAACTAATGATTAAAAAGTAGAATAAAAATGGAGAGAGATTAAAAGTCGGAGAATAAAGAATCTAGAAAAAAATGTAAGAATATAGAGCTAAAGGATGGCAGTATAACCAGTGGTTGTACAGTTAAAGGAAAAAACAATAAAAGAAATGAAGTTAGTACGTAATAGTGTTTTGCATCATTAGTATTTTTACTTAAAAAATCGAGCATGATTATTGATTAAGCTTATTCCAATATTTATTAAAAGCTCGGTTTTTTTAATAATTAAAGTTCTCTGCATAGACTCGCCCGTAAAAGACATCGACCCGCGCAATTTGTATGCACAATCGGAGGTCCCTTCGCGAGATAAGGGCTACGTTTAAATTTGCCAGGACACTGTTCACAGCGCGATAAAATTTATTCATTCGCTCTCCTTTCTTTGGATGTAGTTCCGTCGTCTCTGTCTCTCTCTCTCTTTCTCTCTCTCCTCTCATCTCCTCTCCTCTGTAACTTTCTGACTCTCTCCCTCTCTCTCTCTCTTCGTTTTGTTGAGCGCACCGCGACATCGAATCGGGACGGGAATAGAAATCAAACGGGTCTGTGCGGTTAGCTTGGGGATCTTCTGAGTGCGTATGCAAGACGGAGAGGAGGCTGAGCGCGCGGTAGGTACGTGCGAGGATAAAGAATTAAACTGACGAAGAGAAAGAGAGAGATAGCGAGAGAGAGAGAGAGAGAGAGAGAGAGAGAAATGCGGAAAGGATGCCGTGTGCGTCGTAAAGCTGAAGATAAACATTGCTGTAAAGCTTTAAAGGGAAGATTAAAAGGAATTACACTGTGAGTGCGCTTTTGAAAGCTTCGTTTATTAGTTCGTGCTTACATGTTTTATCTTTCTTCCTCTGTTTTATCAGAAAATTACTGTTAAAGAAAAGAGTCTGAAAATTGTTGGAAAACTTGCTATGCAAAGTGCAGAAAATTTATTTAAATTGTAAATATAAGAGAATATAAAAATTATATTTAGGCAGAGATTTTGACCCTTGTTCTCTGCGCCTTCAGAATCTGAAAGATCAAAAATAGGGGTTTCCATTCAAGAAAAACCAACTTATGACTGAAATAACCCCGAAGGTCACTTGTCAAAGTCAAGATGACTATAAGATGCCGCACTTGATGTCTTACCTATAACTTTTGTCAAAGAAATATTTCTCTAGAACCTTGATTTTTTCAGATTTTAGGGGTTTCTATACTTCTTCCTCGCGCTGTATATTGACCACACATGTTATGCTCACGATATTTGTGAACATACTGTCGATTCTTACAAGTAAAACCTTTGAAGTTGATACGGAACCAAACTTGAAAGGGATAGATGAGTTAATGCAAAAATGCCAATGTTAGTTCTAACAAAACTTACAGCATAATTATAAGTGTACAGCAGTCTAATAATTTATTGAAATGGTTTCATGCGAATAAATGCAGATGAAATTACTTCAACAACAGCTAGCTGTCCATTTCAAGTTATAATAGTGTTACACCCTTAATTTTTACGATTTTTATTTAATCCCTGCATATTCTATACCGAACATTCCATATCTTCTAACTATAAAATATCAAATAATGCGTTATCAGGATTTCAATCCTGCTTACAGCTCGGTTACGAAGCTCTCAGTGACGAAACGACCGAATACCCGTGAAATTAGACCAGGCGCGTCAGGGAAACGAATTGCGCAAAGGAACAAAAACGGATAAATAACGCCGTCCCGCAAAAGACGATTGAAATAACGCGAAAAACCGATACTACAAGTTCAGGGGGGGGGAGTCGCAGGTGCAGAAGAGCGAGCGCGTTTATGCCGGGGCGCCCGGATTGGCGAGAGCTTCTCCGACTGGTACGTGCCGCGTATTCCGAATCCGCTCGGTGCGGCTGCGTAGCCCTCGGGCGAGCCGCGCGTGTCGCGAAAGCTCCGCGCGTTATTAGGAGAACCCCGATACCCTCCCCCGCGCCGCGATACAGACGCGCCGCTGACTTTGACGGATGTTGCGATTGGCAAGAAAGAGAAGAACTAACGGGGGCTTTTGGAATATCGTTTCGCGCAACGACGACTTCTTTACCTTTCGGCGGGTTTAATGTTTTAAGTTTTGAGTTTTCGATGATACTGTTCGGAGTAATTAGCGTTAATTGCGTGATCGACTTGTTTCACTTTGAGAATTGTAGCTGTAGGTGCTTTTGACTGTGTACTACATCTGGGGGGTTGAGTTCATTAACTGTTATTAATTGTGTTCCAAAATACTTTGGAACATTTACATTAATTCATGAAAATAATTTTAAAAATATTGAAATATCATATGAAAATTAAATCATTTGTTAACTTTCGTCGTAAAAATTATAGGTAATTACAAACTACCCTCTCTAAATATGAAAATGTGAAATTATTTTAGAAAATATTTTACAAAATAAAAGTCATCTAATTATTCAATATGTGAACGAATTTTTGCAAGCAATAGGTCACTATTCACATTTTCTAAGTTAATTTCACATTTTCAGATTTGCATGTGGCACAAATATTGTACTTGTTTAAAACACACGATTTGCAATCCCTCATTTTAATAACAAAATCAAAACCTTTCAGTTATTTTGACCGAGTGCTCATCGTATTGGTCGTCTAAAATTTTGAGGATACCTTCAGATGTAATTTATAGCGTTGGTATTCCATCGGAGTAAAAGTGGTGGTACTCTTCCTGACAGAATTGTGGAAATAAATTCTATTAAAATATTCAAAAATGTGTTGGGTACTCTTACTCTAATGAATACTAAGTTTGTTATTGTTTAATATCGTATATAATGCAAAGCAATATCTTTTATATAAGTAATATACCTTGTAAATAAGGAAATAACCAACGAAACCGTTTAAAGGAACTCTTCCACACTCGCAGAAAATTTGTGATATGTGATTCCATAATGATTTTTTTTACGAAAAAGTTGATAGATTTAAATTAGTTTAATTAATTTTAAGTTAAATTCAATTTAAAAAAATTAAAGTAATGATAAATACTATGAATATTATTGTGTCGTACTCTGATATGTACCAAAGAATCGGAGTCTTCCCTCAATAAATTCGTGTAACAATCGTAACTTCTCTCAGCCGGAACATTCCCAGGACATGAAAAATCTTTTATCAATTGAATCCACTTTTCGCACAAGGCATAAAAAACCATGAAATACATAATTTCGCGGGGAAGTAATGCGTGGATATGAATCAAGGCGTGGCCCCCACCTCGAGAAAAGCATACGAAGATGATACTTTAAAGTAAGGAGGCTAGTCGTAGATAAGTAACGGTCCGAGTACCCGGGAGTGGCCCTCGGCGGAAATAACATTATTTATCAATCTCCCGGCGAATGGGCGAGGGTTCGCCGCTGGCCAGAAAAACGCAGCCGGCGCGTAAGGAGCGTCGGCCGGTTCGGGGTGGGGGGCGAGGGATACATGTATAATGCATCCCCCGGGAAAGATCTGTAACCGATCTCTGCGACGTACGACTCGAGCGGGGAAAATAAAGCAGACAAATAGACGAGCGCGCTTTTATATAAACAGGTGGAGTGACGCCGGCGTCGATAATTCGACCAGAAATATTTTTTTGACGTGCCTGAGTAAGAAAATCACGTGGACTTATCGGAGTTGCTGCGAAAATCATGTCCTCCGTATCTACAGCCTGATAAGTTTATCATTACTTTAGTCAAAAGTGAGAATTATTCAAGCATCTTTTTAAACGTTTTTTAGTCATAAACTGGGTTAAATTAGAGTTCTAGTGAAAATAATCATTTTATTAATATTTACTTTTAAGAGATGAAAGTTTGGTATACCGCTCTTAGTATAAAAAGAACGTTTCTTATAATATCTGAGCGTACTTCATAAAGTGTGTTTATATTTATGGCATAAATAGCCGAATATCAACATTTTTTTAAAAATGGTTAGCGGATCCGACCTTTATTACACATGCTCTGAAAAGATGTCTATGGTTTCACATGACTTTTTTGTCAAATTTTACGAGAACATTACTTTAAAAAGCGTTTAAAAGATTGTCACATGTTACTAGGATTATATCTGACTAAAATTTTAAATTTCCTATGCCTGGGATATTCAATATTGGAAATTAAATTTGAACTATCTTCCATACTACCATATCAAGGAACATGGTCACCGCTGGAAAATATGGGTGTGGATGTGGGGGCTGTGGTGGAATCATTGATTTTGATTGCTAGACGAAATTTTCAACTTACTATCCTGTGTAAAAGCGTTGACTCTCGTCACGATCGTACAGCAAAATAAAAATTTGACTTTAACCTTATGAAAATATTCTATGATATTTGCTTAAAAATTTGATTTAACTAATAAATTAATTACATCTAAAAAATTCACTTTTATTAAATTCAATTCTTTCTCTGATAAAAAAAGGGAAATTGTCAAATATTTGTACATAGTACTACATGAATAATAGTTAAAAAGTTATAAACCAATTGATTTCAGCCGTGAGTCAATCGTGAATCTTGCTGTTGGCGAGCTACGTGCTCTCTTGGTCTGGATTTGCTAGGAATTTTCCTGTTCGATTGCGAATAATTGTATTTAGCAAAATGTCAAAGTGGAAATTTCGATGAACTATATGCTGACCAATAAATTTTATGCTGACCCGATGGTGTCATCACTATTTTAATGATGAAAAATATAATACATTATGATTTCAAACTTATATCTAAAATTCAAGTTGTGTAATAAAACTTAAATTACAGCACCAACTTTTTTAAGTCAATAGTGATGTTCTTTCGATTAAAACCAATACACAGTATTTATCTTAACAAGCACTTACTTAACGACACCTTTCGCACCCTTTCAATGTTAAGGGCGCGTTTGCGAAGGGCCAAACTGAACCTTTACTACACTCTTTACTACACTGCGATAGTTTTACGAGAATGAGAAAAGAACGGTTCAGCCAAAAAAGCAGCAAAAAAAAGTTGAACGACCAAGAACGAAATAAAAACCAAATGCCCGATGATTTTTAAAGGAATCAAGTAAAATTTAAAAATTGAAATGAATTAAAGATTAAACTTCCGGGCGAAAATGTATCGGCCGCGGAGAGTTGGCAAGTATAAAGTAGTGATTATTCATTAATTCATCGGGTCCCGATGCTTGTGTGTCTTTTGCTCTCGTCAGATCGATATATCAATTCCATTTATGGAATCGGGCCGTGGATGCTACAGCGGCCACGTGAATTATTCAGCAAATGAATGTTTGAGTTTAGTCAATCTAATTAGAAATAAAGTATGACATTACAGTAATTGCGAAGAACTGTATTTGCGCTGCCCGGTGATGGACACTTTCCCGAAATTCGCTTTAAATTTTTTTTTTTTTCGTAGCTACATGTATTTTCTTTGGCAGTTACCTTCGTACAATCAAGGGACAATGAGTTTTTTTCGAATCGGATAAAATGTTGCAGAATCTCATCTACCTTCCAGTCATGCAGCGAGTAAAGTGAACTCAAATTAGGTTAACGCTGATCAACCGAAGTGGTAAAAACAGTTTTTAACAATCAGATAATGACACGTTAAAAGATTGTGACCTGATTGCCCTAATAATTTAATTGTATCAAAAATAATTTAATTTATAAAACTGTGAATGTTAGTTTGATTTATAATTTTTTTTTATAAAACGTTTTACAATTACAAATATTCTACCTGAGAAATTATTCAGGTGTATCGAAACTGTTTGGACTCTGTATATTCCTGCTGTGTACTTCAATTTTCTATTCTCTTCTAAAAATAAGGAAAAGTGCAGTATAATGGGACAGTCATTAAAATGGGACACCGGGATACCATTACACCCTGGTATTGCATTTTACCCCCCAACCGTTTATAAGCCGCTATTCACCATAATGTTGAACATGTACATGTATATACAGTATATCGTCGTTGCAGAGCAAAAATGTACCAACTTGGAATCCAGTTGGAGAAGGTACCATCACAAAATCCGATTGGAGAATGTACCAATTCGTAAACCGGTTGGAAAAGGTACCAACTAAGTAGCCGCTTGGGCTTTCGAGTTGGTACCTTCTTCAACCGGCTTACAAGTTGGTACCTTTTCCACCACTTTGGTACCTTTTCCAAGCGGCCGCTGAGATGGTACCTTCTCCAACTGGATTCCGAGTTGGTATCTTTTTGGTCTACAGCGACGATATATAATATTTTTTTATTACAAAGTAAATTCGAACGCACCTCACGGCTTGTGCACAAATTAAATCTTTTAATTATTTGTTTAAGTATTCATTGATCGTTACTCATTTGTCTTATCGAAAAGTTTGTCAAGTTCAATAAAAAATTGAATCGTCAATTACTCACCTGTTATTTTTCGAGTAAGGTTTGACTTGCAATTAAAAGCATTCGTAGATGAAGATCATCAATAAGCAATTATTGAAATATCTTTTTAAATATATTACAGGCAAATAGAAGTACCCGTCAATCTGCTCATGCATAAAATAGCACATCGATTGGAAAGGTCAGTCACGCATCGGCAAGTAAAAAACGCTAATGTCCCTCAAGTATCGGCGTCTCCCCCATCTGTCCTTGGGAGAAATGTCCCGCAGCCCTGGCAAATGACGCGCGTTTCTTCAAATTCACGGGCGCCGCCGATCGATGCCGCAACGAGCGATAAGTGAAAACACGCACGTACGTCCGGAATCCCTGTCTGCCACCCCTCCCCCCCTTGCAGTGTGTAAATACTTGTACTTCGGCTCCCCCGCGAGCGAACTAACGAATATTGCGACGTTAGAATTCGTGATGCCGCAGAGGTGGAGGAATCACATCGAAGGTAATGCGGCGGGCGCTCGGTCATGCGGTGTTTTCAATATCCTAATGAAAAGGAGCCTGTAGCACGCACTTTACTTAATGCGACCCCCTTTTATTTTTGGCATCCACTCTTGATTCCCTCCTTTTTTTTGTTATCAAATCATGAATTATTCATTGAATCGCTTTTTTACTCTAATCCTTTACTGTAGTTTTAGGTAGAGTATTTGAGGGTGCATTTTTAATAATGTGATTCTAATTAATATAAAGTGTTTATCATTAAATTACCAAAAATCATAATTTGTTTCTATTTTTGTTTTAATATTGCTAATGCACGCGTAAGATCTCTTTCGAAGATTTATTTTATTGCGTTCAATAGCTGTAAGAGATTAGAATTCTAATGCGCACTATACGTATCCGGTATATTGACTGGAGGAATATGTATTGAGGGAGTTAAGAATTTTTGTTTACCAATTGAAAAAGTTAAATGTATATATTCCTGTAGTGTGTAATTAGCATCGTTTGTCTTGAGAACTATTTAGAATATGCTATTGTGAATAGAAGGTGGTTTGTAGACAATATGAATATATTGTATTTGTTGAGTAATTGACCTACCTATTCTGCGATATACCTTATATGTTACAGTTACAGTAGAGATAAGAGTTTGTGAAAGTTTTACATTAAATTTGTGCTATGTTTGTTGCATATTGTTGATTTGTTTTTGATTTATTAATTTACATTTTTAAGTAAAGTTTTTCTTAATGGTGTTAAGTTAAACGTTAATTTTGAGTATTTTTGGAAATATATATAGACTGTATAATCAAGGGTTACTTGATTTTATCCAATTTTTTTGTCTGCAGTTATGAGGTTTCTTTTTCGCCAATACTTCCAGAAAGTTATTTTTTTCACGTCATAATCTGATTTGTTCACGAGGATTCTGTATCTATTGAAAGGGGTGTTTAATCTGTTTTAATTTTATCTATTCTTCGATGGATGCATGTCATTAGACTGTTCTGTAGGAATTGGGCAGACAGTCGATTCCTGATGGATAGATGGTTGTTGAGGGATACTTAAAATTTTTGCTAGCTTGGGTATGTTATCATAGTTGGTTCTGTATAGAATAAAGCTGCTTCGCTCTTATCGGGTTTGAGAAATCTTGCATCGTTTGTTCTTTCTCTGGTCATGTTCGGAATCTCTCGCTCGAAACCATGATGCCCACAAAATGTACCTACGGCTTACCAAACAAGCAATTTGTTAGGGCGGAAATGGCGTGTTATAGATACTACTCATCGATGTGTGGATTAAAATCGATCGAATTATTGTAATAATTACAGTAAAACGTCGCTTAAGATTAAATAAACAAATTTTGTATAAATATTTTGAAAACGAAATAAATTATTTATCCAATTAAACAAACTTAAATTACACAGAATTATGTATTTAAAATATACATTAAGAATTATTATTGATAATTTACAAAAAATCGAATTTGAAAATTCAATACGAAGTCAAAAAACATTAACGTGTCTCGGCAATAATACTGTGAACGTTCGACCGTCGATTACCAACGCGCCTCAGATGAAGGTGCTCCGCAACCGCAACCCCATAGCTCACCGGCGGTAATTGCGTTTTCACCTAAGCGCCGGCCGCCGGCGGATAATTCGTTTTTCGCGCGGCGCCGCTCCATCCCCCCTTTTTTGCCTACATTAGTGCGATTGATTTCGAGGGCGGTGCAGTTCGGGCTTCCATTAGCGGCGAGGGTTTTCGCGGCCCCGGGAAAACAGATCCTCGACTAGGGGAAGATGCCCGCTTATCTGGTAACGTCCGAGACCCTCGCCCCTTTTTTCACTGAAATTGCAATCTCTTTTCGCTTTATTTTTCTAGGGATATCGGTTTAATTATTTCGCTGCTGTAAAGGATTCGGTTGTCAATTAATTCTTTTAGTATTATTATTTACTCCGGTGGAAATTTTAAATTGTTAATGAGCACGAACTGGTCAGTAAAATTATAATTCCTATTCATTGTCCAGTGTTAGTAGTCACTAGACAGATAATGACTAGCTGTTTACTGACCACATTTCGATCCTAAATGTAATGATTTTTCGAACATTTTTTTTCTTTTTCAACATTTTTAATGTTTAAGAAAAATAGACACTTACTACCGATAAAATAGCGAGAAATTCAAAGTGCTTTTGTTTTAACAAGATTCAATTTTGATGACCGCAAACATCCTTAAGCCTATTGAGTTTTTCATGTATTTTGAGAATGATGAAGGCAAATATGACGATAAAATTTAATGTACTTTTAAGAAAATAATGAAATTCCAGATTCTCAATTGATAATTCAAATAAAATGTTAACTTTCTTTATTTCTAGGTATTTAATTGTCAATCACCTAAAAAGTATTGTCTTCTTGTATGAATTCAACGCCATAAAAATGTATAAGCACACTCGAACTCAAGATCTTGTTCAATCAGCAAAATAATTGTGTAAACATAGGCATAATCTATAAAAAATGCAATTACGATAGAAAATTAGAAACTCTCTAAAGTAGAATTAGTGAATCATCACTTAAAGTTAGTGAAATGCACTTAAAGTTAGTGAAATGCACTTAGTTAGTGAAATGCACTTAAAGTTAGTGAAATGCTCTCTGTACTTATCATCGCTTGGTGAAGTACAATTCACTAAATGTTAGTAAATCCTAATAATTTTTAGTATAAGTTTTTCACTAATTCAACTTTCCTTCAATAGAGGGAAAGTAAATTACATTTAATTTAAAAAGAAGATACACCGATTAATTTCTCCAGGAACTTTTTATTTGCCATTGACAAATTTACAACGAGTCGTGTAAATTTTACTCAAACTCTCCGGGCTCTTTTGTACGCGCCGTGGTCTTTGGGCCGTGCAACTCTCATAGCGCGGAGGGGTTCACCGTCTTGGGGAGTCATTATGCGATACGACGGCGCCACGGCTGTTTCGCACGTAGACGATCTCCGGTGCTCGTTAAGCGTTTAGGTGCGACTACAGCTGACTTAAGACCGCGCCGCTGGTACAGTCGGTACAGAGGCATTGTGCATCCTCTCCGGTGTGTAAGCCTGTTGAATCGATGATTCTTGTCGGTCCAAAGCTTACGTTTACATGGCTAATTCTTTCTTTGCTTTTTGTTCGAATTGACATTACAAATATATTCGTTATTTTATGATTTAGCGTTTATTTTATAAGGCTAGAAAAGTAAGTTTGTAAAACAATCAAGTTCAACAACAAAGTAAACGTTGATAAAACATAACCAATAAACATTGTCATTAATTGAAAGTCAAAATTAATGATAATGTCATAAATCATTTTATTAATAAAAAGAAATATTTAAATAATCAGTACAAAATAAATGAATGAACGATGAATTCAATATTTTTAATTAAATCATTTATATGGATTTTAAGACCACATTAAAATAATTCTTGAAATAAATTAAGTATTTTTAAAAAAGAAAAATATTTTAATAGTATTACAATTATTAATTATATCTAAATTTTTTACACCAAATTTATTTTTATAATTTCGCGAATAAAAGGAGCTATACAAACTGTGATTAAAATATACGTTCTTAAATAATTCGTCGGATATTTTTTGAAAATTATGTGGAAGGTACATTGAATATATGAAAATTTCTTAAAGATTCAAATTTTGATTCAGCTTGTACGGCCAATGCGCTTGGAAGCTTAACCCTCGAGTACCAGCGCCTTGGACGTAAGAGCGCGGCTTTTGTGTCTCGCGCACTTGAGGTGCACCTTCGTAATCCGCTTTTATTAGTTTCTTGTAACTGATGTACCGAATTTACATTTTCTCGTTTACCCCCCGAAAATACAGATAGCTCCCCGCGCTCTCAAAAATGACGGTAATAACGTCGCCGCGCTCGGCAAGAGGAGTAGATAAATGCAGCCGTGCTTTATTAATTTAATTATAAACAGAATGATAATAAAATTGCTTTTTTCACAAGCTAATTTATTTTCTCCTTCAAAAGTGGTGAAGGTACTAACAAATTTTAAAAAAAAGTTCATTCTCGCTTGATGAAAGCGTTGATTTGCAGCAACTGGACTTTTAATCAGGTACGATTATTTTTTTTTTTTATTAAAAAATAAAAAGTTGTTGGCCCTATGAATTGAATTATGAATTGTAAAATTTTGTACCGTAACTTTTAAATTAAATTTGTAGATTTGAGTTTTTACATTTCTAATATATAATTTCTGGAACAAGAGTAATAAATTGTATTTTATTTAAGTCAGTAATTTACATATTATGAATTTAACTTGTAAATTACAAATTTTAGAATAGTTTTACTTAATAAAATTCAATCAGCGTTTGAGCTACAATAATGAGTTTAATAATTATACTCTGTTAATTGTTGCCAATACTCTGCTTAATTAATTATTATTAATACTATATTAATTCATTCTCAATTAGAGTCAAACTTTGACATATTTTGTGATATTTTGTAATGCTTTTTCTTTAAAAATTCAATCCATGTTTTTGCTGCAATAATTTATTTAATAATAAATCATGGTTCGCAATTAGAGTTAAAAACATACAAAATTAAAATTCGTTTTCATAATTAAAAAAAATAATATTGATGCATCGACTGTTTGCCGGATGCTTCGAAAAAAGTATTTTTAATCTCATCAGAGAATATGAAACTGGAAAAAATTATTTTTCGACAGCAATATCCTGGCATCTACGATTACAGGAGCTACGGATCCCACACCCTAAGGAAGTTCAGCAATTTTCCACCGCCTTATTAACGCAACACAGCACTAATAAACCTTCATTAACACAGATCCGAGAGAAGATTTACTTCTAGCAATCAAATGTTTTTCCAACGTTATGCGTACTATATCACCATGACTCGTTTAATTATTGAATAAAAATACAGAAAATTAAAGAATTAAAGAAAAGCTCAATTAGTTTCTACTTTTAAAATCAAATAAACTTAAACTGTTTTAATATTTGTATACCCTGGTGGAAAATAAAGCATTTTTTATAGTCAAGGTATTAATAATTAGCTAACTTTAATTAACTAACGATTAGCTATTTTCTAGCTATAAACTAGTTAATTTATAGTTAAAAATATATTTACAGTATTCTCGGCTGCTGAAGACTATGTAAAAAAAAACAACCTAAAAATGTTCACTGTTAAGTTTTCTAATTGTAAACTTCTTCAATTACTTATCTCGATCAATTATTGTTTAAATTTAATAAACTGAAATAAATAGTTAAAAAGCTATTGTAAAACTGATTATTATTTACACTGAGAGGAACATTTAATTTGATTTAATTTATAATATTTTATTAAGCATACAATTAGCTATATTATAGGCAGAATTCGTGTCGTCTTTAATGATATTATAGCTATATTTAGAGCTATAATATGCTTTATTTTTCCACCAGGGTAAAGTCTAAAATTAATAATGTTGAAAAGATGTAATTAATAATGCGATGAAGATTATCGACCTCCAAAAATAATATATAAAAAAGTTGCTGCAGTAATAAATTCATCACTATCTATCATAATAATAATATCCGTTTTCCTTATATTGAAATATAGTTTATACATTTTAGTCAAATTATTTTAATATTAATTGGCTAAAATTACGTAAAAAATATCTGATGAACAGTTAATCGCGGACATACACCAACCAAAGGGCGAAAGCAAAAATCGGAGCTTAATTTGGTTAAGCAGATGTAGGAAGGTGCGGCAAGCCCGGGGGGTTGAAAGTGTAAAAAGAGAAGCCAAGGGAGGAATGGACGCGATCAAATCGGTAATTAGTCCCTTGTTAACCGAGTTTCTCCCTCTGTTTTCGTAAGGACGGAGTTTATTTATAGCGTTACGTACGCGTTAATTCTACGAGGGAGCGAGATAGAATTCGGTAAAAGAGAGAGGAGAAAGAGAGCGGGGAATCCCTCTCGAGCGGTTTCGCAGAGAAATTGTGGGATAAGCGGCTTCGAGTCGCTTCTTCGTGTTTTTCTTTCCCGCCGCCGCCCTCCGCTCTTCTATTCCTTTTCCACTCGTTCACCATCTCTTTCCTATATTTTCAAGGTAGCTCCTGCATTTTGCTTTACTGCAACGTGACGGTGATTTGATTACTGCCGTTAATTAAATGCACAGTGAATAAACAGATTTTTTTTTGGAGTAAAATGAATGTATAACTTTTATATGAAAATAAAACAGAGGGTTTTAATTATTTTTAGAAAGATCAAATATTTGATTCAATATTTCGATTAAGTTTTTAATTAAAATATAAATTGAAAATTCTTTTGCACTTTATACATTCGGATTTGCAAAGTGCGCCAGTTTTTATTTAGGAAAACTAAATTTATCAATTATTTTAATTAAATAAATGTTCTCAATCCAAGCATTTGACGGGTATTTCAAGAAAGTTTTTAAATAAAGTAAGTTCAAAATTTCATCATTCAGTTCACATTGCAAATAAATGTCATTTTGTAGCCAGATTTGATCTAAAAATTTGAAATTAACTTCAACTTTTCTACAGAATTTTATGGTTTCTTTTTTTCTCGCGAAGTTGGCGCGTTCAGTTTAACAACTAGATTAAGCCTTTGTAAAAGAAAAAAATTAATGCTTTTAAAACTTTTTTATCACATAAATTATGCAAATTACGTTTAACTTCTTTAAATTCTTCGTAAAAATATTTTGATTTTATCAAATTGAATACAGTAAACCAAACGAACAAATAAAATACTCCAAAATAGATTGTATAGTGTACCAATTACTTTTGCCCCTCTTAGGTTGATAATATGTAATTAGTATTTCTTCAAATACAAACATAAATAAAATCGCGTACTCTCCATACTATGAATTGATAGCCGAACGATATTAGCAATAGGCGTCTAAAGCAGGTTAGGTGGCACTTTATTGATGAGTCCAAACCTATTAATTTTTTTTAAATTATTTTGATTATTAATTTCCGCGATATGATTTTTTAAAAAAAACACACCTTTCCATGTATAACAAAAGAATGAC
>JAXIUT010022435.1:0-17623 GCA_035586675.1 Eurytoma californica | reverse complement strand
AAACTGATAGATTTGAATAGTGTCAACGTAATAGTACTGCGGTCAATTGACTACGTAAATGACATGGCAATTGATACAGTATATCTCCGACAAAATTCAAGTTGTACTCATTCACATCGACTTAAGAACCTTATAATAAAATCGAAACTAATTTTTTAAAATTATTATACGTAACATTATTTACGTATAAATTAACTTTAAGGCAATATCTAATTTTATAATTCAACTAATGTTTATAAAGCTGCAATTTTTTAGCACGGATTTACCATTGAGCAAATTCTGAGGAGCGCCAGGCTGCATTCTTCCCGGCGTACACGGCTGGACGGAGGTTGGCTCTGCGGCGCGGGCCACGGGTCAATTCTCGCCGGTGCAGCAGCTGCGGGCGCACGGCAACGTGCGGCGAACAATCGATGGATCGCGCGAGCGCCGAAAGTTCGCCGGAGGAGCTCTGGGGGCCAATAGCCGCGGCACCTAAATCAGCCGGCGTAATGAGAAAGGAGAGACACCGTCGCCGATAATCTACGTATAGATTGGATCGGAGCCGCCCGGGCGGGTGGGGCCCCGCGAGAAGTTGCCAGCGACACGGCGTATACACGCGCGCGTGAGTGCGGAGTGCAGGCGGACGATAATTTACATTGTCAGCCTGAGAGCCAGCATTTACGCTAAATTAAGCGTGATAATTAATTAGACTTTCTGTCGCTCATTCGCTACCGCGAGCTAACTGCTCGAGCTTTTATTTTCTGCTTTAAAAAAGCTCGTTTAGACCATTTTTAAATTCAAAATAAAAGTTTACATCAGTCACCTAAACTGCTTCTATTGTAAGATTATAAATGTTTGGTAAAAAGGAAAATAAACAGTTTTTTAAATTTCACTGCCTAAGGCACATAAATGTTGTTGTATCATTTATAACAGGATTAACAAACTTTTAATTTATTTATTGATCAAACATTATTTTATCAAATTTACCTGTCTAAATAACAATTGCAGACTATTGAAATAAAAGTTTATTTAACTACTTCGTGCTACAACTTTCCAGCAGAAAGATTATAAATAAGCGATGAATCCTTTCAAAAGATAAATTCTCATTCATATTATTCAGTTCCACAATTTAAATCCTCGCCCCCCAGAAATTGATCGGTCAACAATACGCCTCCGCACCATCTCTCAGTATTCCGCGAGAGATAACGTCGTCGAGGCGGCGGTGGCAATCCGCGAACGAATTCCATCCCGGGATCAGGGTCGCATTATCCCGCCCCGGGAGCGTCGATTCATCATGCCGGGCGTCTTCGCGCGTCCTCGGTCCATGCATCACTCGGCCGCGGACGTGACGCGCCGCGGCCGCGCCAATTAAGTCCGGGGGGCCTCGCGGCCGGAACTTCGTCGGCGGGCTACCGAAACTTTCGGACTCCGGCGACGGCGGCGCGGCGCAGCTGCGCGGATCGATTGCCTCGGGGTGACCTTCTCCTCCCCCGCGACCAGACGCCGAGGCTTATTGAATTAACGAGACCGCGAAGGGGCCCCCGCCGACGATTGGGTTTTAAAGCGATGAAGTCGACTCGTGCAATGGAAGGCCGAACTGGGTACTTCGTATCTTTGTAGCGCGGATTATCGATGAGCTCATTTTTGATCAATTCATCGTTGCTGTAATTAATTGTGAAATTTAATTGACGATTACCTTGTGAAAACCAAAGTTTCCAGCTTCCATTGTTGAATTAAGGAATTGTATATTAAATGAATAGTTATGCACTTTCTCTTTTATTCAATTTTGATTATTTCGCGAATTGTATTGAAATCTTAAAGGTTATTTTCAACATTTTACAGTATTTTTAACGATATACGAAAATAAACGTTGGTCATTGTCATACAAATTATAAGAACGACTTTCTGAAGCATGAAAGCATGGGATACTAAAAAAGTTTCAGAAAATCATAAAGCCAGAGTTACCTTTCAAAGTGGAGAGAACTTGTAAATGAACAATAACTCGATTTACCGCCAAAAATCCAATTTTTCCGCGCGCTCCAACTCGTAAACGCTAAACCGGCCGCTCGTTAAGGCTCCAACGTAAAGCAACGCAACGTTTTCCCGGCAATTACAGCGATATCGCCCACGGCTTGTAAAAAAGAAATAGCGGCGACCGGACGGTACACGCGTAGTCGTGAAAAAAAGGCTTAAAAGCTTAATCCGACGCGTAACGTAAAGCGAGGCGCATCAAAAGCGCCTTCGAGCCAGTTCCAGCATGCAACGATGCTTGTTATCGATAAAGAATTTACGAGGCGCTACCGTGAGGACCGACAAAAAACAAACGAAGGAAAAATTCGGAGATCCCCAATCCCAGCCGCCATCGTTAAAATCGCGCGGGGTCCGATCGCAACATCCGCAGCCCGTACACCACCCCGGCGCACATCCGGCGTAATAATTACCGTAAATTCGTAAGCACCCTGATAAAGGCGCGGGCGATTATTACGTCGCGCGATGGCAAGCCGGTCCTTTGTTTTATACAGCGAACGAGCCGGGGGGAGTATAAAAGTTCCGCGCTTTCTGAAAATGAGCAGCCCGCTCGTAAGTCCGGCCGAGCGCCGCGGAAAAGAGAGGGCGACGCAATTATTTCAGCTAGCGCTCCTATAAAGCGCCGCGTTATAAGAGCCACGGTGATGGTATCTCTTCGCTAACGGCCGGGTACGCGCGTCGTCCCGAGGACGTACACACGCCGACCGGCCCGACATTCGGATAATTCGATATATATAGGCTCGCGGCCGCCGACGCTTTCATGTACGGCGCGGGGGCATAATGCGCGCACTGGAGGGTCAGTACGGTGTCGCGATATGAGGCGAAATGATGGAGGTAACGCCGTCGCTATTTTACGAAGCTGTAAAACTACGCGCGGCCGCGCGACCATTTCCCGGTATTGCGCGCGCCCAATGTAGACCGTGCTTGGCTCATAATAGATTTCGCATAAAAACTTTTTAATTTACGATCAGCTGTAAAACGGCTCGCCAGATAAGCAGCCATCCATTTCTTGCGCGACGGATCTGGACTATTTTTCCTTTTTCCTTGGGTATGGTTTTTTCAGCAAATTCTACTTTTCTAAAACGCTATTTTAAAGCACATTTCATGTATCGCTGCTTGTAGGTACACAGAGACATAATGTTTAGTATAATCATATTATGATTTACTATGTATAATAAACATGAATGAACAACGCAAATGTAAAATTTTAACATAATGTTGTAGCGTTTAATAAATACAAATTTAATTTTTCCTTAACAAGAACAGTACGTAAATAACTATGATGATTATTTAATTTTATCTGTACGGATGTAATGTCATTTTAAATACTTATTATATTCAACATTTAACAATTGCATTTAAAGCTTGTAAGCGTATTTAAATAAACATCATATTTCAAAGTCGGGTCTCCTCGCGGCCACGTTATACCCACAGAGCTGTCCTGTAAAAAAATGAAGTTTGCAGAAATTTAATCGAAAATTGTCGCTCTTTTTTTCATTCGACGTGAAAAAATCATTAGATAATGGAAAAAATAAAAAAAAAGTGCAAAAAGTTATGGGTCGAATCATATTGGACAGGCTGCCGATGCGGTCCCACTCCCGGGCGCGATCCCACTACTGCCCGCCACGGAGACTTTTGGCTGCTGGGTTTCCCCTCTGGCCCGGTTCGCCTCTCCTTAGCTAACCTGGCCACCCCGGATTCCTCCAGGGTGCCCATATTGATGGCGAGCTTAGTGCGGACGCCCAGTCAACGTGGACACCGTACCAACAGTGAACCCCGACCTCAGACCCTCCACCATAACCAGCCTCCAATCGCTGGATTACAGGAGCCGCTACACTCCCAGCTGGCAGTCATACTTCGTATCGTCTACATATGCTACAGGTCGCTCCAGTTATCTCATTTTCGACTTTTATTAAATTATTTGTCATCCGATTTTCATTTTTTTTATTTACTCACATTTAATAGTGATGTTAAAACTGAAATAAGTTTTAAAAAAGTTACAAATTTTTTGTATTTTAAATGGGTTCGGATTTGAACCTGATCCTCCTTCCTTTATAATCAAGACAAATTTTATCAAGCAAACCTAATCTTTCTGATCAAGCTATAATCAGGACCTGATGTGTACGTAAACTTTAAAATTAAATGCATAATAAAAAAATTTTACAATATGATTTATATTTTAAAGAATAGAATTTATAAATTTAAATAGAAGTTTTAAATTCTATAATTATGCTTTATAAAATAAAAAGATAATACTAATTTGTAAATATAATAGCACTTAAGTACTATTAAATAGGAATAGTTTTCGTAATATTGTTCAAAATTCCACAAAACTTGCAAAGTATTTAACTCGGCATGTCGATAAAGTAGATCCCTGAAATAAATATAATGTAATTTTCCAAACAACTTTCAGACTTTAAGTTAGCTATACAAAGAAATTTAATTTCAAATAACGAAGTTAAACAAAATTTCAGCATTTTTGGTAAAGTTTCAAGAAGCCAACCTACGTTGTTGACGTTACATCCTGAGTCGCAACTTGCATATTTTACCTTCACTTTGCGTATACATACAAATACACATAAGAGGCAGACACTTGGAAAATGTTCCTGGAGCTTCATCCCTCTGCTTGCTGCTTCAAAAGTTTCTAATTAGATGCAAGAAAGATGAAACGATTAAAAGCTCTTGGAAAAATTCGCGTGCGTCCTCAACTTGGCAATAAATTAAACCCTCTGCGAAAAATTACTGCTTAAGATCCTTTAGTTTCTGACTAATTTTAACGCTAATTGACCGTAAATGAATGAATGACTCTGTGCAACACAATAATTTAATCTAGCAGTTAGTATAACGGTAAAATAAAAATCGTATTGTCTCTAGTGTACAATAGACCGCAAATCACGTTGAAAGCTCATCATCAGATGGTCGCGCAACAGTTGATTTCTCTCATGACGCTCATCGTAGTCATTGTCGTTATAGCGATTTCTATTTATCGGCTATCCACGTGCAGCGTGCGAATTCGAATATAATTAATCCGCTTAGTCTCCTCTGGAGTAAATTAATACAATAATTCAGTGATGAAATAGAAAATATTCTACTAAAGGAAACATTACTTCAACGTATAAAAGGACTGCGTACAACAAAATTTAATATCTTTCTCAATTTAGAGAGCAAAGGATATTTATTGCATTTACACAATCCGGTGGCACACAAAGTACTTCCAACCATTCGCAAAAAAATATCATAACAACCAAGTTCCGTTTTCGGCAATGGTTTTCCATTCGAATTCACGGGCATTTTTTAACCCCAAATAAAATGTCCCACTCGTAAACGGCACGGTGCGGGCACATCCATTAGGGGCAGCGAGACGCGCGATTTTTTGGTCGAGCGATTAAACTGCCGCGGCGAATAAAAATCGCCTCGCAAAAGTGCGTACAGCCTATATACGCATCCACGGGTGATCAAGCCGCGGCGATAATTTACACGCACGTGAATTTCCTCGCTTTCTCGACGGGCGAATTGTTTGGCCCGTGCGTGCCGATTTTGCCCCATTAAACGTCGTTATAGACATTAGTCGAATGAAACAGGGATTAAATAACCCAGAAACGGGCGAACGGGGTCGAGGGGGAGCCGTGAAAGGAGAGATAGCGGCAGAAAAGCAGCGAGCTTGCAATTTAATTTTCGCGTAATTAGAGCGTCCGTTATATAAAATTAATCACCGTCGAAATTCAGGCCGAGGGAGTAATTTTAATTATCTTGACTAACATTCGTGGTATCACTGCCTGCGAATAGCCATCGTTCATAATTTGCGCGCACGTAAATAATTTAATTTTGGCTGCTATTCGCTTGCTAAGTTAAAACGAGAGGTAACCCAAATATCAAAAAATTTGCTTCCCGAACTGAATATGAAGAAGAAAATATGTTTTTCAGCCTGTTTTTGTGTCGCGCGACGTTTATTTGGATTTTAATTTAAGGCTGCGCAGGTGCGTTCTCATTTTATACACAAAATCTACTATATTCGCTAGTCATTCAACTGTCAAAACGCCAGTCTCTTTTGCGCAAACAATTTTTTATTCGACTAGTGTACACTCGCACACGTGGGCCCAGGAGTACGTGATTACTCGGGCCTTCGTTCATAAATTTCGCTCTGGCTCGGCGGAAACTCCTTTATGTGAGTCATTTCGAAGCGTCGAATCCTCGCAAAATATTGAAAAACGTCAAAAACAGGAGGATCCGCGCGATGAACCATTGAAAAATACGCATTGCCAATGGCGTTGAAATGAAACCATTAGTTTCGAGTCCCGCTTCTAGCCGAATCCTATAGAAACAGCGACTGCAGCGCGCCGCGCATTCACAGTTCAAGGCTTCATTTTAATTTGCAATCGCTTTTTATACCGACCCAATATAAGTGAAAATAGCGTACGCTTTAAAACAGTAGATACTGGAACCTCTTTTAAATCCAGACACTGCAATTAAGTTTCTGCATGACTTTTTTTGTTTAAACTTTGAATAGTTAAAGCAAAAAATAGTTCATATTTTTTCGCTTTTTAATTGGGGAGAAATAATTACGAGGAATACAGTGACATGAAATTGATCAAAAGCAATTTATGTTTTAGATATATCAATATGTTTAGTCTTAAAAATTTTCATTTTATTTTGTTTATATATTTTGCAAAATAAAATTCGTTGAAATTGCAATGCAAAACTACTCTATCGTATGCAAATAACTTTTATTTTATTTTCAAATTTGTATTATTTATGACAATATTCATAAATCCTCTCCGCTCAATGTAGATAGACTTCATTATCAGAGATTAATTAAAAAATAATAAATTACGCATTAACAAGTCCTTGGCGGTAATTCAGCGAGCAAACAACAAGCGCGAACAATCGTGGGCGTAGCTTGAGGCCGGGGGGCTGCATATTTGTACACTGCGATTGGCCGTTTCGATCCATATTCCGGCGAGGACGCGCATCCTTGCGCGATGCAACGCTATTTACGGCTGGACGCTGGGTACACCGAAATCGGGCAAATACTCCTAGAAATTAACGAGGCGCATCAATCAACGTCAGAGCCAGCGGAGCAGCCGCGCCTATATGACCGAAAGCTTTTGCCCCGGCCGTGTAAATGGCCCCACGAGGTCGCCGATTGCGCGTCCGCGGTTCTTGTGATTGAAGGATGCTTGGGCCGCGATTACGTCCGTCGAGCGATTACAAGGTGACGGGCTCGTTATCGCGTTTACGTTGCTTTCACTGCTGATTCGCTTTTTTATCTATCCTTTGCGGAGCTTTTTACGTCGCGGGGGGATGAAGGTATAATACACTGTTTTAGTGCGGGGATAATGCTCGGTGATGTTTCTCGCGAATGCAACGTTCATCATTTTTAGGGTTTATTTCTGACCGCCGAGATCGATCCGTATTGTGTCGGCATCTTCGTTTCAAACGCGTAAGCCGACTGGGTCTTAATTACACAGTCCGGTATCGTAAGCCGGTAAAGTAGGAAATTACAATTACATGAAATTCAACATTTTTTTATTACAAAAAATGTGTCAAATTTACAAATTGGCATTTTATATTATCAACTTATCATTACAATTCGAAATTTTATGTAAAACATTGTTAATTTTACTGACACATCAATTATAAAATATATATAAACAGTATAGATAATTATTTTTTTGAAAAGTCGGGAATATTGTACAGTCTATCTAAAGCTTCGAAAACTTCAGCCACATTTTTCATAGACATTTCCAATTGATTCTTGAAATAAATCCGAAGTGCGTATCCAATGGTGTACTAAAAAAGAAAAAATATGAAATATCAGTTAAACATTTAATAATATATTTTTAATTTATAATTTTATTTAAAAAATATGAATCGAAAATAACTTTTTTTAAACGTTAAAATAGTGCACGTAAGGTATTGCGTTAGAATTCGCAGGCGACAAGGTAGTCATTCATTCGATAGTTGACATATATACACAGCTGCCGTTATAACGCGCGAGGCATAGAATGTAGGTACATACTTCCATATAGAGGAGCTTATTGTGACTGTCAGCAAATCTTTCGGGGACATTGCGCGTTTATTGTCCAGATATCGAAAGCCCAATCGATAACTAAACACACCACGCGTGGTTTTAATCATAGCGTCAAATTTTCGATTCGTTACAATAACTCTGAAAACTGCGCAATAATTTACATCAATTAATCCGCCATGACGCAGGCGCATATTTTCCGGAACAAAAACAAGGCAGCGAGGGCTAACAACGGTTTATCTTAAATTAATGAGCTCATTTCGCTTTAATTATTCATCGCAACGAACGCATAACCCGCGTCGCCGCGTACGCGCATTACCCGAGCGCGCCAATAAAGCGGCGGTCGGACAATGCGCACCTTTTTTTTTGCTCGCCTCCTTACATAATAATGGATCGCGAGCAGACGCGAGCTTCGATCGCGCAGCCGTCCTGGAGGGGAAAGTCTCTTTTCTTGCTTCCCCATCGCGAGCGCAAGGAAAAAGGGAAAAGGGGGACGGTCTCGCGCCGAAAAGCCCGGCGCGCATCCAGGTGCGAGGGGGCGAATTTTGACGACGTCGCCGTCGCGGCCCTTTGTTGGCGCGACGGCGCGCCGAAGGAAGTTACGGGGCCACGCGACGCAGCGCCGAGAATATCGAAGATCCTAAGCGCGAACCGGGGGAGAGCATCCCCTGTAGGTACTTTCGGACGGAGCAAACTGCCTCGCTTTCAGGCGCGGTGTCTTTGTCTCGTCCTTTTTTCCGGATGTACACGCTTTTTTTTAAGTCGAACGAGGAGTAGCTTGCGAACCTTTGTTCGCCGGATTACTGCGGCTGCCGAGGTTAATTTTGTCGGCTATAGTGCTGGCGCAACGTTGGAAAATTGTTGTTAATTATGTAACTATAATAAATAGGTAAGGGTATTATTATTAGCACAAATAACACAAAATAATAATATAATAATTTTAATTAAAATCGGTATTAATGAGAAATGACAGATTTGGAGGCCAGTTTTTTCTTTAATTATTTAAGGGAAGTTATTCTACCGTGCAATTTGTACCGCGTAAAGCACCAAATGAAACAAGATGTTCTCTGGTCACAACCCTCAAACAAAAATTCCCCCCAAAAATATTAAGCTGAAACTTTATTAAGCTAGAAAATTTGTTCTTGTACACATGGAAATACTGTACTTTCATAACAACAGCGCAGAAGCTGTGCCACACGTGTTTTATATGGCTTGTTGACCAGTTCCTGTACTTAAACCCTCATAAAATTACTTTTTGAGTGGTGCTATATTTTAGGATTAGTCCCCATTTTAAGAGTTGACCCCTTTTTTATGGTTTAGGATATTGGAAAGAAAAGTCCGTTTCCCCATTGACAAAAAATTTCAGACGACAATGGTATAACGAAAAAACACGTGTTCATTTTTAAACATCAATATGTATGTGTATAAGTACGATTAAAACATTAAACAAAACTTACCTGATATATTAAAGAACTACGTTGACAATAAACAGTGGTTTGCAAAAGTGTCCTATCGTGGTAGTTGCGTGTTTGGATTATGATCCTATGTTTCAAGAAGTTATCGGAAAAATCGAGGACAAAAAGTCTCGGAGGTTTATATTCTACCACTCTGGCATAAATATGTCTATCCCCTAAACAAACAAAAATATATGTAGTTTGTTTTACATTTCTACATTCACTCAAGTGACATTTTCAAAAACATTACCCAAAATTGGAATCCTGATGACAGCCTTGTACAATTTTCCAGTCGAAATAATCCTTTTATCCGCTTCTTTGAATCTTGTCAACCATGGCAAAAGCTGCAAAATGATAAATATACATGATATAACTTCAAATGCATTCAAAATAATAAAAAAAAAATGTTCTTCGTAGCTGTCATTCGCAAGATTAAACTTATCAATCATCGATAAAAATCAACAATAAATAGTAAAAATTACTTCTACATCGAAATATTTTCTAAAATACATTATTACTCTAAAGAAGCGTATATATTCCATAAAGAAGCTCGTCGATGCGCTTAACAAAATCATTGAGAAACTCTGTTATCAGCACTCGCGACACGCAGAAATCAGCGCACAGAGCTGCGGCGACAATTGCGCCCCGGACAAACTGAGCCTCTGATGTGCGGCCGACAAGTTTCCAATTACAGGCACACGTGGACTCGCAGATTACGCGTTGCGATCCGATTGACCCAGGCGATCTCTTCAGTTCATTAGCCGGGGGAACATGAAATACGCGCGTCGCGCGCCTCCGCTCAAAGTCAGGGGCTGCGCCGCGCAGACTTCCGCTCGGACCTCCGACGGGAATTTCAAAGGGGACACCCGCGCGCTGCAACCACAGCTTTACAGCTGGAGTGCTTGCAGCTCGATTCTAGAAGTTCCCTAGTTAATGGATTTTTAGTTAGACTCTGTTCATAATATTATATAATTATAACTTACTAAAATTTAGTTAAAATTTATTTAAAACATTAGTGTTATGAAAAACATAGGAGAATTTGTGAATGAGTCTTTGTAAATGAAAAACAAAGGTTCGTTTTTTTGGTAAAAATTTTTTTCAGTAGGTTATAAATGTTATGGTGAACTCCAGATGGCTAGGCTTGTCACAAAGTGCCACCCGCGCTGAAGTCGTAAACGCATAAAGGACCTTTCTTTCTACGGTAAGATTTTCCGCACGTACGGTCAAGATTTGTTTTCGAAATAAAAGCTAGTATTTCCAGTGAATGTTTTAGTTTTGAGATTTAAAACGAATATTGGATTTGCTTAGCGACTCCTGAGCTTCTACATGTGATTCGGTGGATTTTATTTTGCGAATCCGTATGATGCTAATTTAATTAATCGTGATTTGCTAAGGAAACTAAAGATTCTCCTAATTTAAATCTAGAGGTTTACGCAAATTGGATTGAAATATTAAAATCAAAATAATGTTGTCCTTTCATGCATGCTGATTAATATTAACAAATTTCAATTTGAATATCAGATCGAATTATACGCGCTTGTTTAACATTCTTGCAATTTATTTGAAAATGCAAATTCGCAATATTCCGAAAAAGTAATTTCACGCGCGCAGCCCTTACATACACTCGCTGCGTAATCTAGATGTACACGGCGGGCGAGGAAGCATTGAATAGAAAGTACACACCGCGCAGTATGGAGACCGGTGGTTGCTTCTCAGACGGTATAATTTTGCGCAGGAATGAGTTCCGATGCGTGCATCCTCGTCGCAATTTTCGGCAGAATTTCACAGCTCAACTACCGCTGTCGCGAGTAACGCGACCCTTTCCCTTCATTCAGGCCGTCGCGAAATTACACCGCGCCTTATTTAGTCGCCCCGAAATTGCGGTATGCATTGAATTTCAAAATTACTTCTTCGCCGCTCGCATGGACATTTTTTTGCGGATCTTTAATCTCGGGATTCGCCCGACTGAGCTCGAATATTTTCAGCTCGACTTGCCCTCGTGTCCAGTACGTGAATCCGGTTCCTCCCGAGAAAGGCGAATCTTATTAGGTGACCCTTGACCGGCGCGGCCCGCCGGATATCCTGCGCAGCCTCTCAACGAAGGCTCCCGTGTTACCCACCACCTCGTCGCCTATCCGCTGTGCATTGTTGCCCTCCCGATTCGGAACTTTCTCACGTTATTCCTTCGGGCCCGTTATCAGCAGGTCTTACCGGTTCCATGCACGGATGATTAATGCAGCTGCGCATCTTTTTTCAGGGCCGATCGCTCGGCTCGCGAGTCACGCTTTCAAATTGTCCAGCCGTACTTTTTGACCGGCCATTCGTCGGTCGTAAAAAAAACGCGAGAATTCGCGACAATTCCCATTTTAGCCGGGGGTGCGCGCGTAAAATAATCAGATCGACCGATCGGCCGATAAGCGCCGCGGATGACAAAATACCCACTACTCGTTTGTATCACGTTCGCACCTTTATCGCTTTTTATCGTTCGTTTTCATCCGGTATCTCGCCGCGTCATTTTCAATCGGCCTCGAAAACTTTTATTTTCTCGCTCAGCGAAAAATTTTTATCGCCCCGCTCTAATTCCGTCCTTTTTATTTCTCTCGTGCCGCGAAAAGTACGGAAACAAATTCGCCCGTTGGAAATCCCAAAAGCCCCGGCTAACTAATTGCCGACTATAAAATAATGCTCTAATGATATCACTCGCAGAGCGGATTCGCGGTTTGCCCGCTATTCGATATTATACGCTTTTTCTGCATCTGCAGGTGGATATTTTTAATCGCCACTTTTTTCCCTATTCGGGAGGATTCTTTTATTATGTATTTCGATTTGCTTTTGCGCTTTTGTATTTTATGCGAAATATTCGATGTTTATTTGCATTGACGGATATAACGATGATGAATAAAAAGCATTTCATACGGAAAAACTAAAACAAAATGCATCCGTTCAGTTGCATAATAACGGACTTGTCAATCATACTTTACCTTTCGAGTAGCATACAAACAAACTAGAATACCTACTTTTAGCTCTGCGCAAATGTTTGGGTAAAAGTGACAGCTAAGTACTGGCGCATTGCCGAGTCTTACGTAAAGATACAATGTAATAGGTTTTTCTTAAGAAGGAGTAAGGATCTAATGACATTAATAGATGAACAAATTGTTACCGACTAAAGTATGCTAGAATTGTCAAAACATGAGAATATAATTATTTTCCTTAAACAGCTATGTAATAACCTTCCTCTAGCATATTTTATTAGGCTGACTTGAAAAAAGGCTTTTCTGCAAATGCTTTTATAATTGGTTTTAGCTCGAACTATGGGAAAAAATGTAGGTCAAACATTACCTTCTCTAAAGCGAGCGGAGTCGCCAGGAACTCGAAGAGACTGGCGGGATCGCCTTTGATTTGTTTCCGATGCTGACAGGAAAAATCGACCGGATTAACCTCGAGCAAATAAAGCTTGTGTACACCGATGCCGATGAATGGTAACAGAAACAGGACGATTAATTTCGTAAACATAACTTGGCGCGATTCTCGTATATTTATTTCTTTTGTCACTTTCTCTCCTTGCGCAAAAAGAACATGTAAAAATATATCAAACTGACATTCAAAATAAAGAGAACCGATATGTGCAGTAAGAGTTGAACTAAAACTTTTATTTCCATTAATCACAGCAAAAGAAGTTCAGATCGTTTATGATGCGAACACGGAAAGTCTTCATTTCAGCCTGGGCTTATATGAACACCAGCATGTAAATACACAACAGAGTGAAGGTGTAGCCCAGAACGAAGACGGATGAACCGCTGTTTCGGAGGAGTTTTATACCGACAGCTGTGTGGCGCCTCATGAGGATGAATTATTTGGAGTAGTTACTACTTGGCTTTGCACAAAAATTTGCACCGTTTATAGATCTCTCAGTTATCTATTGATAATTTTATCACTTTTTCAGAGCGGTCTCTGAAAAAATAAGATCAAAATATTGTGATGATACTGCGGTTTAAGATTTTTAATTATGTAGCGAAAAAAACTTTCATTACTTATATAATAGCAATAAACAAATGTTTATATTTACCTAGTAAAGTATAACATATAAAATGTTCGTGTTAATAAATTTTGATATTAATTTAATATTGTCTCCCAACTGGAGCAAAAGGTAGGTTTTTTAATAAAACTAAACTGAAAACGTCGATTCTTCGCAGTCAAGTGAAGTCTACTGTTACGAAGTCGCGAGCGTCGAGCGATAGACGGTCACTGGGATAGGTAGCGAACGAGCGTTGGTCGATGCACACGGAAGCCCCGCCGAGCCTCGCGGGCTGTGCAGACTTCCCTCTCTGTCGTTGGAGGCATTTATACGACAAAATAACATTAGCCCCCGTGACGTACCACTCCCACTTACCTCGAAGTAATAGTCTTATACGCGCTCCGCGCGGAAGAATCGATTTCGCAACGCTGTTTAAGCCGCGTACCTTGTTGCCTCGCCGTGCGAAACCGAGTTTATCCAAGGGATAGTCGGGTCGCTAAATATATATTAGGTCGTTTTCCGGCTTGAACACTTTAAATGCTCATTTTCAGTGGTAACATTTATGCTCAAAATTACGATTTGCGATTAAGATCATGCATTATAAAGTATATTTATTGAAAATAACATTATAGATGATATCAATATAGAAGTTTGAAAAAGTGCGATTTATTTAAAATGTACCATAAAATTAGGTAAATAACAAATTGTAGTTCTAGTTGTTATCACACTTCGTAAACCTTGAACACTGCTTTATTCTTTATTTTGCGACGGAATAAAGGGTACCTTAATAATTAATTAATATCACTTAATAATTAATATTTATTGACTATTCTGAGACATTATTCTACTTTAACTAAAAGAAATTTGTCAATAAAACGTATAAAAATAATCTACTTTTAAATTTACATTTCGAAATAGTTTTTTTTTCGAAATTTATCAGAACATCACTGTAGAAGCACATCGTGTGGAAAGAAATCAGATTTAGTGATCATTTCATAACGGACATTTTTATTAAAAAAATTTTTACACAAGCGCACATATGATTTAATCCCTCAGCTGCACTGTCATTCCACCACTCATTTCCATATTCCATTAAATGAAACAAACAATAATACGCCTTTCTCACACTTCCAATCAGGGTTTCAGCGTCCGTTCACACGAGTAAAGCGGGTGGATTCAAAAAAAAAAAGAAAGAGAATCAAAGCAACCCTCCACCCTCATAACTGCCCGATGCCCTCAGAAGGGAGATCGCGCGTGAAGCGAACTGCGGCGAAAAAACCAGATTCCCATGACGCGGAAGCTCGCTCGCACCTTACTCGCGCTTGAAATCCCGGCGCTTCCTGCCTCGCCCACGCGCCGCCGATAAGGCGCGGGGGTGGCGCATGTAAATCAGCGCGCTGCCGCGAGCCCGGGGCATTCCGTTGAATTATTCAGTCAGTCGCGCTCTAATATCCGCCCCGCGCGCGACCCCCCGGACAGTTTCCCATGACGGCCGGCCGAGCGTGAAGCTGTTGCGTCCGATTGTTGACTCGGCGCCCAGGCCCGATGCGCCGAATAAATTCGCCAGCGCCGCGCGCTTTCCGCGTTTGTTTGCCCCGGCACCGAGCGCCGCCGGATCCATTATCCCCCGCAGCGGAGCCCGAGCTTTTTGATCGAGCCGGTATCGCGCGATTATGATAATTCGATGGAGCCGCCTGTTTGTCCGGGGCCCATTTGCGCTTTTATACCGGTGCGCCAGCCTCCGGCGTAAATCCGCTCTGGAAATACTATTGCACGTCATCGCGATCGAAAATCTGGAGCACCTCCCACGCGCCTCTCAAGGGCCGATCGTTTAACGCGCCCGTATACACGCGCGCGATGACGAGGGGGTGCGTTGATCTTAATGAGGATGGCGGAGTGTATAATGAGCCCCCATGGGCGGACATATGTTTCGGGGCGCGAGTCGCCGGTAAACTGCGACTTCCGGACATCGATTTCTCATGGGCGCCGCCCGCGAACGACCCCCCTTCGATCGTTGACGCCCGCACGCGAACGCGATCCGCGCGCTTTTATCCGAAGTGCCTTCGCACGCGCCTGGGATGACGAGGGGCACACGGCGAAATGCTGGTAAATGACGCACTGGATTTTCGCGTTGCTTATTCTGGAAACGACGAATCGAATATCGCTAGAAAGACAGCCCTTGCATTTCAAAAGAATGTGTTCGCTATTTTTTAATCATGCTGTAAAACCAACCATTTCTGAAGTTGTTGATGTAAAGAAAAATTAACTGGTTGAAAAAATATAAAATGCAATGTTGTTTAAAAGTTTACAAAAGGTATAATAAATTTGAGAGGTTTGACGAAAGGTGGAGTTTCTGCCAATAAATGGCGTTTTTTCCAAAAAGTGGCATTTTTGCTAATAATCTACAAGATAAGTCAAGAAAAACAGCAGCCTGAGGATTATTTTAAGTGTGACGTAGTACATCAGGGTCTAGCGAACATATCGTTACGCGTCTACCAGGGGCCTCACAAGGAGCCATATCAGGACCTTAAATTATCTTAGAACACCCTACAGGGCCCTCAGATTGGATTTCGTTCAGAATGTTACGCAGAAAACTAATACGACTCGGAATTACATTTTCTCCTGTCCTTTGTGAAGTTAAAATTGAATACAACTGCATTATCCGAGGTATTGCCATAAAAAGCTGTAATAGATACTTTTTATGCATAGAGAATTTTTCCCCACATTTTTTCCTAACAAACGTATATCACTGCGAGTGAAAAAAACACACTGGAACACTGAGCGGACCAGAGGCAAGCTCGAGCTCGCACAAAGCTCCGAAAAAAAAGGAGTAGTGGCATTTCGATGGGGGGTTGAATAGTGGGAGAAAGCGAGAGGTCACGATACGTGATGCTTTTCTTCTGCACTAGCTCTCACCTGGCGTCGAGATCGAGCTCCCGGGGGTTGCAGGCGTGAGAACGGATTTCATAAAATTTATCGGGGGATGCGCGCCGACGCGCCGTCCGATTTCCTCGTGTTAACTTTTTTTCCAAGTAGAAAAATTGCCATTTGTTTTTTATCGCCTATTAGAGGTTTTTGTATAGGAAATTGTTAGTACGACGGGGAAATTCAGTTTTCGTCAATTTTTTTCAAACACCGTAGGGGAGCTGCATTTTTATTAACGTCATTAAGAGGATTTTAGGGTGTTTTTTTTAAATTCTATTACTTCTGCGTTACAAAAACGAGATATTGAGTACCTACCCGCAAGATTCGTAAAATTTTGAAAGAAAATAAAAAGAATCGTAAAGTTTTACATTCCGATAGCTCATCTAAATCTTAAGAAGCGGAACGAGCTGGAAAGCGCATCATCAGCAATTAAAGGAGGTCTCATTACGAGGGATGTCAAAAAAGGACGAGACGGAGGCTTCGAATCCTCGCGGTTATCCTTCTAATCTTAATTCATCTACCCGCTCGAGAGGAACGAAATAGACGAAACGAAAAGCAAAACAGAAGGATTCCGGAGCGCGCGAGCGGGAGATGAAGGGTGAGATCTCGGGACGGTTATAAGCCGGTCTACCCCAACTGCGTTGCGCAGTCGTCCCCTCCATCGTCGGCCCGCATACCCACGAACTCGTGCTATTTAAAAGGGAGTGGCGGCAGGTACCTGCTGCTATGCCGATGCGGAGAATTATTGGGGGGAGCGAGGGGAGAAAGGTGAATGGGAGCGGGGGGCTTGAAGAGGGTTGAAGCACTTGTTCCACGCGGGACACCGATTTCCCAGTGGCGCAGCGGTTCTCTACGCCCGAGAGCGCACTGGCCTTACCTCACACTCCATGGATTTTGTATCCACCGGTGCGATGACTTTCGGGAAACTTTTGTAAAATTCAAATCACATTCGGAGATTCTGCTGAATTTTAACCTACTCTATTTTCCATACTGCTAAAGCATGTATGCGACTTCTGTATGTGATACGAAAATAATTTCTTTCTAAACATAAAGTATTCCACAATTATTAGGCGAAATTTTACATTAACATTATATTTAAAAAATTAAAGTATATATCTTAGTGGGTTGATGTCGAAATAATGAGTACAATGCAAAGTTAGTATTAACTATTGCAACGTTTCGGTAATATGACTA